>JANTPZ010098159.1:0-10111 GCA_025593235.1 Vachellia pachyceras
CAAACCAGCATAAAATCACTTATATTATGAGTTCCAGATAGAGAGAGTACAGCTTTAATTTACCTGTTCACATTATTACTGTAACTCCTAATGTCAAAGGCACGTTGTATCTGTTCACATTCACATTATTGCTGTAACTCCTAATTTCAGATTTTCCCTTCATTATTGTCTCTCTCCTGCAATATTATTATGGCACACCCCCGAATTAAAGCCTCTCTTTCGCATTCACTGCACTCTTGTAATTATCCACTGGTTCCTATGGATAAAATAGTAATTTCAGAGGCACGTTGGCAGGACACTTCACCCCCAATGACCCTCCCTGTCTGCAGAAGCCGCCTCATATAACTCAGTTTCCCTTGCACCAACACAACACAAAAGAGAGAGAGGGTGGAAAAAAAGAAGCTTGAGGCTTATATCTGTAGAGAGAGAGAGAGAGAGAGAGAGGGGCAAAAGGGTTCAGCTTTTAGACGGTGAAAGCGAGATCTTTATAACACTCATCCACCAAGTTTCAGAGGAGGAGAGAGAGAGAGAAAAGACTTACTGGACACGCCATTAGAGTGTGTAAGGAGGCAACCACGGAGATCCAGATGGAAGTCGTAGCTTAGGTAGAGTGCCTGCACTTTAGGGTTTTAGAATCTCACTTCTTCACTCATTTTCATACTCCTTCTCTCGAAAACCCTCCACACACATATATATATATATCTATATATACATATATAAATATTTATGTGCAGGAAAGTAAACAAAAGCAATTGAATTATTGTTTTTTTTACTTGGTTGCAGGGTTAAAGAAGAAAACCAGAAAAGAACTGCACGTTCTTCTCACCCAGCAAGCTTGTTTTGGTTTCGCAGGTGGTATTGTTGTGTTTGGCAGCTGCTAGAAACGGCGTCGTCTTGGTGGACCTCCTTTGGGGGGGAAAGAGGGAGAGATATGTTGGGATACGAATGGGGGAACCCTCCGTCCACGATAGTGCTCGCCGGCAACGATGAGGCCGCTGTTACCACCGGTGCAGACTCCGACCAGACCCACCGCCAAATCTTCGACCACTTTACCTCTCATTCCTTATTGTCGGAGCAGCTCCTTCACCACCACCACCAGCCAGGGCTCTCACAACACACCACCGCAAGCTCCACCGCTGATTTCTCTCACTACCAGTTTAACCCTCAACCCCACCACCACCATCACCATAACATTCAGCACTCCTTCTTTGATCCACGCGCCTTCCCCGGCGCGTCCTCTTCGTTCCCTCCGCCACAGCCTCATCCACCTCCTTCCATGCTCTCTCTTGACCCGTTCCCGGCCGTCAACGCCGGCGCCAATTGTGGAGCTGGTGGGTTTCTGGTCGTTCCCAAGTCTGAGGACGTGGGTCGGTCCACTGACTTCCCCGCGTCGAGAATTGGGCTCAACCTTGGTGGCCGCACGTACTTCTCATCGGAAGACGACTTCGTTAGCCGGCTCTACCGCCGGTCCAGGCCAGCCGAACCAGGGTCGATGATGATGGCCGCGTCGAACTCGCCTCGGTGCCAAGCCGAAGGTTGCAATGCCGATCTATCACACGCCAAGCACTACCACCGCCGTCACAAGGTGTGCGAGTTTCACTCCAAAGCGGCCACCGTCATCGCCGCCGGCATGACCCAGCGATTCTGCCAACAGTGTAGCAGGTTGTTTGTAGTTAAACTGACGGAATTACCCCTCCCGGACCTGTGCCCTCGCAAGCCAATCATTGGCTTCGTCCCAGTACAAGGGGCAGATCCCGAGGGCATTTACGTCCGGAGAGAAATTTCCCTCTTGGTTTCCTTTTTACCCTTTCGTACTTTCCTCCCCTCTGCTTCTTATGGTATCAGTGCAATTAGAAACAGAAACACAAACTGAGCAATTGATTCCATCCATATACATGAAATTAAAAACCCCATTTTTTCCAAACAAAGATGAACATAAGAAAGATTAATGGGTACCCATTCGGCCATTCGTGTGTTTCGAAATGACAGAAATAGCCTTCTCATCCCGTCAGCCCCCTATTTTCTTCTGCCTTGCGCTCAAAAACCAGAAAACGATGATGTGACTCTTTTGCTTCTTTCCCAGAATGGCTAGGGAGCAAGGGGATGCCACATTAAAAGACGGGAATGCCCTTGAGAGGGCTTGATATGAACAAATAATTGACCCTCTCCACCAACCCCGTACATGGGGGGAAATCCCGAGGGCATTTGCGTCCCTATAAATTTTAAACATCTGGTTTTTCCATTCTCAGTTTACGTACTGGCGCATTGTTTTGCTACTTGTTTGAGAATATGCATCATTATTAGAACTGTCACAACACACACACGCCGCTTCATTTATAAATTGTATACTTGACTAATCTTCATCGTCTTCCACATGTTTGAGCAAAAAAAGAAAGACAAAGTAATTACTTTTGTGTTTGTGTTTTTGTGTTTTTGCCTGGTGGCTTTCTTTCTTTTTGCAGGTTCCATCTTCTTTCTGAGTTTGACAATGGGAAACGAAGCTGCAGGAAAAGACTGGCAGATCATAATCGTCGCAGAAGGAAAACCCAGCAGCCAAATCAAGAAATCCTGAAAACCCAGATTGACAACTCACGGAATTCTACTTTTGAATCTGTCACGAGTATGTGTGTGTCTATATATACATAAAGCATTCATTTTTGAAATGATAATGTTAAGATTAATATTTGGTTTTTTCTTAAGCAAGAAGAATTTCAAGTTTAAAACCTGTAGTTGAATTTATGTCAGTTAACTCTGAATTAATTCATGCTCATCCAACATAAGAGATAGAAGTACAACAATAATACTAATAATAGTTGATGCACTGGGTAAGAAATTAGTTTATATCTAGTTATGAGCTGTGAAAAATTTGTGGCTAGGCAATTTACTGCATTCTCTCACAAAGTAACTCACCTAGACTTAATTTTTGAGTATAAAAAGATAAGTATAACAACAAGAAGTTTCAACAGGTAGAAGTATTGGATAAGAGTAGAAAGTGCCTTTTTTAGGATAAATTAAACATTGAGAATCATGTAAGCTTAGTTGAAGTTGCAGGTCTTTTTCTGGGGTTGAATTTATTGACTAACTTGATGAATTATTATTGCCAATATATAGTTTTTAAACTAGTTCCTTTTTTTTTTATTTCCTGGGATGCTCTTTTGCAGGATCTCCACCAGACTCTGGAGGAGCTCAGGCGATGTCTTCGGTGACAGTGGCGGTGTCTCCACCGGACTATTTCGGGCAAACAGCATATCATAATCAGAGGGCAAGTCCATCGGCAACATCAAGCTCAATGTTCTTCTCAAGTGGGTAGTAAAAGAATGAATGAGAGCAATTTGCATGGCCTTATTTTATATATAATATATATACCTTAGGAAATTAATGGAGGAGGATGAATATAATAACAGTGAACTTCCACTTGTAACTTTATAATTTTCTCCCCAGAAATTTAATTTTTGAAGTTAAATATGTGTTTCTCTAGATTGATCTCATCAAGTGTGTATATAAATTTCAAGTATTTTTGCAATTATTACTAATACTATTTCTACTACTACCATATATTTTGAAATCTAGTTCAATTGATGAGACTGTGCTCCATATGTCCTTGTGATCTTTTACTTTTTCAGCTTTTTACTGCTTGTAATTAATTTGGGGTTCTGGTAAACGTAGAATTGGGTATCGACTCCTTTACTTGGATTTTCCCAGAAATGGTGTCTGTTCATTTTATCATGGAAAGTCATGTCTCAGGTTTACAAGTTGGTGGGATGTACTACCTTCTATTTTTAATTTTTTTTATATAGCATGCAAGCAAAATTCGTTGCATTGAAACTATTCTCAAGTGAGGATTTAAACTATATTCAAAGATTCGAGGGGAAATTATGATTACCAAAATATTCTCAAGTGAGGAGTAAAAACTAGGTTGAGTCGTTGCATTGAACCTTAATAGGTTTGTTTGTATTAACATTTGAAGTTCGTTGATCTTATGTAAGTCTATGCAAGATTTTTCTTATAGATTTATATTAAATCACGTTGAAAAATTAGTTTTAATCATTATTCCAAACAAATTATTGGATTTTTTAGCAATTAAATTTCTTTGTTAATAATTAATAGTAATTCTTCATTTTTCGAATGTTAATTAGTTAAATTATTATTTTTGATTGAACTTGATTTGCCCTTACACAAATTGTTTGTTTTGTTTTCTGTTTAATTTTACTAATTAATACTGAGATGTAGTGAATACTTTTGGTTGGCAAAAAAAAGTAGTGAATACTTTTGGAATAAAAGCCACCTAACTTGATTTAAATTGCATGTAATTATCATAAGCCACTTGGGTTTGGCTCAGATAGCAAAGGTTGGATACATGAACTTTTTTTAATTTGTTTAAAAGTTTTACTGTATTTTATGGCAACAAAATCAACTTCTATTTGCCATTTGCTTCTTATTTTACTTGCATATGGCATTATACAGGAGGAAAATAATATATTAGTGAAAAATTCAAATTTAAAAATCATGTGAAGAATTATGAGGTCATTATATATACACATTAACAAAAGGAAGAATGATAGAAAAACCTTTAAAATGTTGAAATGACAAATCAGGATGCTCACTTTTGCTTAATTCCATATAACATCTAGTTGATTAATAATAAATATTGAAATTTAATGAAAATACAATAATACCCCTAAATGGGACTATTGTGATTGTAACTTCGTTTTAGTGAATTGCTTAACAAGTCAAGTTTATAGAATTTGCCATTTGCATATTAATACCTTGGACCTTGCAAGAATATGGGATTTTTATTAGTAAACGTGGATTGTAACTTCGTTTTAGCAAATTACAATTTGAGTTTAGGTAATGACAAATTTAGTTTAGGGAATTTATCATTTGAATGTTATTATCCTGAAACTTGCAAGCAAATGTAGATTGTAACTTCATTTTAGCTAGTTACAACTCAACTTTAGGTAATAACAAGTCAAGCTTATGAAATTTGCCATTTGAATATTTTTATATGTAACTTTCAAGGAAATGGTAATCCCTTTAACAAATGAAAATTACAATTTAAGTTTAATAAATTGCAACTTCAGTAAAGGGAATAATCAATCACATATAAGGAATTTACGTATATGAATATTTCAATGACATTATTGTCTTTTGATCAAATTTCAATATCCTTGTTTTATCCACCGGATCTGATATAAAATTAAGTAAATTTGACACCTGATTTGTCATTTCTGCATTTTTAAAGATTTTTTCTATCATTCTCCTTAATAAAATAATATTCTAATTATGCAGAATGAAATATCAGTTCAATGTGACAACATGCATATACTTTTTAGGTGTGAAACTTTTAGGGGTACATATACCTTTTAACCCTTTATTCTATATATATATATATAGTTGTAATGTGAATTTCTTCTTAAGATCCGATCCCTTGAAACTATTTTATAGTCAATCTATATGCATATAGTTACATTCTACTGATATTACATTCTGCATAACTAGAATATTATTTTATTAAGGAGAATGACAGGAAAAATCTTGTTGAACCATTTTAAAATATATTTTAAAATTTTAATATATATATTTGGTTCAATATCACTTCTCAATGGATTTACATTAAAAAAACAATCATTTCACTCGGCAAACGTATCTTTTAATTTTCAAGTATTTACATGTTTCATTAATGTGAATTTTTGGATGCAGTGAGTAATAGATCTGGTTGTTCAGTCTTCAAGAATTCTTATTTAGATGCTTCACACGAACCATACATCATTAATGTTTTGATCTAAGATTTCAATTATTTAATATTTCAATGATAGCATGTTGTTCTATGATTAATTCTTTTTCAGTATGTTTTAAAATTTGCGAAGTGACATTGATCCAAAAACAAACTCAAAGTAACATTACTTCTAAATAAAAACTTTTCAGACAAATTTATCTCATAGCTGATAGCTCTAAAAATATTAAGCTGACTTATATATATATAACAAATGAACCTTGACTTGAATATATATATATATATATAACAAATGAACTTTGATAAATGAGCAATAATGTTGATCATTTGTCAGAACTTGTACAGTAGAAGTGTATAGCTTTGTATTTAAAGCTGTCGATGCAACATGTTATGGGGTCCTCACTCCTAAATCCTTATGTAATACCTATACTGGCATGTACGGGCCTATGAAAGCTATAAAAGAAGATATTTTTATGAACAGAAAAAACCTCTATATATATATATATATATAAAAGCCTCATCCTACAGGAATTATTAATGCCTTGTTTGGTAGGGTGGAAATGGGAGTATAGAATTGAAATTGAAATTTAATTTCATGAGGTTGATATGTTTGGTTTGATGGAATTGTAAATCCATGTGGAATTCAATTCTACCAAAACACCCCTTTTCAATTCCACACCTCAACCTATGGAATTCATCTCAATTCCATGGAGCCAACATATTTTGGACAAAAATACCCTTCTAGAGCTAAGTTTATAATTTGATCAAAGGTAAAATAGTCTTTTTGGTTACATTTCCAAAAAAAGCACCATTCAAACAAAAAACAAAAATATGAATTTCATCCTCATTTCCATGGCATACCAAACGTATTTTTAAAACCTATTTCCATATCCATTCCCACCTCCATATCCATCTCCATATCCATTTCCATTTCTATCAAAATCAATTCCATTATACCAAACGGGGAATAAGAGAATGAGGGATTATTATCATCTTTGTGAAAAATCTTCATGCACCAGCTTATGTTCTAAATCCTGCTTTCTTTTTCTATAAACCAAATGAAGGAACACTATCAAAAGAGAAGTGGTAACAAGACTTCAGTTATTCTCTACCTCTTGAAGATGCCAAAAAACAACAATGCTTTTAGCCCTTCAAGCATGCAAAAGATAAGTACGGTTTTCACGTTCAAACCACGTTACACTCAAGTCGAGATAAAACTCATTTCACATACTTACATCAGCTTACGTAAAATCACTCTCCCAATAAATTTCAAGTACACACTTGACATGACAGATGGATTATGGAGTATGTGTCCAAATGTTAAATAGTTGACTATTCAATAGTCAAGTTAAATTGCCTCTACCGTTTTGCCCAAAAAAAAAAAGAATACGCTAAAATAGAAGGAACAGGTTGGAGCATAACAGGTTAAATAACTTTGATTTCGTTCATCATTACAATTTTTGTTTTTAGGAATATATATATCAGGTTAAAGTATACTTTTAATCCTTTATGTTTGTATCAAGTTTCGTTTTAATCCTTTAAGTTTAAAAAGTATTCTTTTAGTCCCTTAAACTTAACACCGTTAGTTTCTCTTAACGGAAATTGCTGACTTATTGAATTTAATTGATGACTGTATAATAAAAAGTTGACAAAGCATGCTTACGTTTTAATTTTAATATAATAATATAATAAATTTGATATTTTAAATTGTGTAAAATAAAAAAGATTTAAAATAATAGCGTTAAATTTGATGAGTTAGCAATTTCCGTTAATAGAGACTAACAGCATTAATTTTGAGGGACTAAAAGTGCACTTTTTAAATTTAAAGGACTAAAGTGAAACCTGACGCAAACGTAAAGGACTAAAAGTATACTTTAGCCTATATATTATCTAATCTTTGCTTGAATTTGTGTTATTCATCGAAAAATTAATTAAATGAGTGCTCACACTTTGCTATTGTAAGTGTTTTTTTAATAATCATTATCGGAAAAAGCTTTTAATCCCATCGATTTTGAAATTATTGATAAAATTTGATATTGGATAATGGAAAAAGGATGATTCTCCTTCACCTTTGACACATCTAAACATCTAGTAACATATAGTAATTAACACTAATTAATCAAATTTTCTAACAACTTTCATGTTGATGAGATAGAAGAAGACCAATTATGATAATTAATATAACGCTATCAAAAGTCAACACATCCATCAAGAACATGGTTGGACAATTTTATGCATGTTAACTTCATTTTAAATTCTATTACTCTGTTTTTACCATACGTTTACTTGGTTTGTTGCACTATTTTGTAAAGATAATACTATCTCCTATTCATAATACAAGAGTGAAATAATTTTTTGAGATATTAAGGGAGATAATTTTTTTGATATATTCATTGTTTTTTAAACTAATTTTCCTGACTTATAAACTGATATATAATATAACAATGAATATAAATATTTCATAATTTACATTATAATTAAGTGATTTATTTAACTTTTAAATCTTCAAAAAAGTTAAAAAACTTATATTGACAGACGACTTCGCTCTGAGAATCCTTTAAACGGTATGAGTCATTGTGGATGGTGCGTACTCCTATGTTTCTGTTACCGCAGCTTGTGGCAGCATCCTTATGGATGTGGGAGTTATTTTTGAAGGCTTTGTGATGCGTCTGGACCATGGGGATGGGCTTACTCAAAATTATGGGGATGCTTATTGGGCTTAAAAGAGTATGGGATAATGGGGTAAAGAAGTTCACTCTGACCTCGGACTCAGAGGAAACCATCGGCCTCCCCTAGAATGAGGTTTCAGATTTTCATTAGGAACGTAGCTTGATTAGCGAGATAAAAATGATGCTCGAGCGGGACTGAGATGTTGATTTGAAAATTATCGAGAGAGATGCAAATGAAGCTGCTGATTTTATGACAAAGAATGCATTTGGAAGTGCTCTTGGACATCACATTTTTAATTGACCCTTTACGTTTGTTTTTCTGAAGGCAGAGTAGGTGTCACTTAGATTCACCTTTTTTTTTTATCTTTTATTTTTATTTCCATTTGTATAAAAAAAAAAGATACGTGGATGCAGTAAAATTGGAAGGCTTGATTTGGAATCATTTTCTCAACCAGTTGTTGATAGTGAAAGTGTACCTGCAAACTCATGCTTGGCTTAATTGAGATCTATAAAGATTTGATTGGTCAAAAAATCATGTTTTTCACTGTGTCGTATTGAGTTGTTATTGTCAACATGTTGAAATGTTTATGTTTATTTTAAAATGTGAAACAATTTCATATTTATTGTTGGGTACCCAACATTATTTGTTCTTATTTTTATGTTGATCCCATATAACTTCAAACCATATATTTTATTTTTCTATTTAAAAGGTTAGTCCCTGTATTTTAGTTATATATAAATCATTTTGTCCCTTGAAGGCTCAAAACCTATGGCTTCAAATTATAAGGATCACACATTATATTAACCCTTTTAATTTTTAATATTTATATCGTTATATATGTATATAATATTATTTTTTGCTTAATTATTATATTACCAATTTGAAATGGAAAGAAGAGATTTTCCATGAAAAGCAAGTAAATGTATGCTTTGCCTGGCTCCCAAGACCTTTTGCCTTAACAATAATTTTGGAAAGATACAAGCAGCTGAGTTCATATACCTTCAATATTGATAATTATAATACTAGAAATGCAATATTTATACAAAAATTGTTAAAGGATCCCTATTTAATTGTATTGACTACAAGGACCTAGATTGATTTATCAGTATTTTCTATATATAAAATCTAATGATACATAAGAACATATTAGACTCTTTCATTAATAAAAATTTTTAAATATAAATTTTCGTTAATTTTCACTATTTAGAACGATGGTCATTTCAATCCATAAATATTCGTTTTCATTTGAATCACTGCAGTGTGCAGAGATATAAACACCAATAAATGGATTTCGTATATCGTGTAGGTTTGCCATTATGAGTTTATTTTGCTGCTTCTCTTGAAATAAATTCAGTAAAATTTATTCTTAATTTATTACATGCTGCTGTTTAATATATATATATATAATGGTTAATTCCTAACTTTAAAGAAAACAAAAAATGTTAATATCAGAATATAAAAATTCTGTTATATCGCTATTAAATAGAGTTAACTCTGCTATGTATGAGACGTGGAAAATGATAGTTTGTGATCTTGTTGTGTATATTAAAAATAAATTAACAGAGTATTAAATATTATAATCAGAGTTGTTTCTTGTACTTTCATTTGAGTATTCCGTTTTCTTTTTTAAAAAAATTCCACGCTCATCGTCTAAGAGAATTTCATCCCAAGAAATTTTTTTATATAATTTTAAATCATAACATCAGA
>JANTPZ010098161.1:0-17451 GCA_025593235.1 Vachellia pachyceras
TATTGATGTTCTCGTCTTTCGTGTTTTTCTTGTGAGGTAATATCCATTGTCAGAGAGAATGTAAACTTAAAGCGATTTAATTTTTATCTATTTGCACCCGTCACCCCTGGAATGCATGCTTGAAGTCAATAGTTGCTCTCCTTAGTAATGCCCTTGGTTGTGTGGCTGGAAAGACATGTAATGTCTGATAATATCCAATCCAAATTCCATCTTCCAAAGATGTTTTAGCCATCTTCAATCTTGATTTTTCTTTTTCAGTGTTTGAAGTAGTAAATTCCAGTGTTTAGCTGATTCCAAAATTTCGCCCAAAATTTTTCTCTGGGCAATTTGAAGCAACTTTAGTTGGGTTTATTATTCTAATTGTAACTTTTTGTGCACAGTTATGCTGATTCTTCTAATGCCAATTCATATGATAATCAGTCATTTATTTTCTTTTCTATGCAATGTGTGCACTAATTTGAAACTTAACGTTTTATGTTCACTTCTGTTGTTCACAGGCTGTAAAGAAGGGAGACACCTTATTTGTTGGTCAATACTTGTTCACTGGAAGTGAAACAACTTCTGTATGGCTAGAGGTAGGTGCTAACAAAAATTCATCTCAGAAGGAAAAATTATTCCATATATCTTTTTAATTTTGTAATTCGTGTTTTCCTCTGTGTCTTTCCTTAAATTATCTGGTTCAGTTTATGAGTTGGTTATTTTGTTAACTGCATCAATATTGGTTCTAACTTCTGTACACAGTGATTTGTGATGTGGAAGTATGATAAGTCCCAGGATTTAGGAACTCATCAATCTCTCCTAATTTCTCTTAAGTGTAAGCATCTCACAATTGAAAGATAAAAGAAGCCAAGAGGAAAGGAGAATCTCCCATACTCAAAAATAATCTTCTTCATTCATCCATAACCGTGCTTACAAAAGGGCTGGAGTATTTATAGACAGAAATAGAAACTACCTCTCCCAAACTCACGGACATGAACTCCGACTAACTAAACAACTAACTCACTAACTAAAACTAACTCCCACTATACCACTAACATATAAACTGACTCCTTACTTAATTAAAAATAAATAACAAATAATTATGATTAAGTCAACAACTAATTTCCTATTCCTGCGTCTTGATCTGTTGAGCATCCTATCAAAGTATTAATTTATTTGGTCAGTAAGCATGATTTTTAAGTATGAAACGGTTGCAGCTGAAGGCCCTAGGCAGACTCGGTAACTCTTGAAATCATGCATACACCATCAATGTTTTCTGAAATTTTTGCAGGTAGCTGAAGTCAAAGGGCAAGATGTTGTTTGTTCCACAAAGAACTCAGCAACATTGGCTGGGGCATTGTTTACGCTGCATGCCTCTCAAGTTCATATTGATTTGCCTACTCTATCTGAGAATGACAAGGAGGTAATATCTGCTGTAATCTTGTATTTGTGATTAGTCACCCATGATTCCACATGGAGCATTTATCCGTGCTGCAAGTTCCTTAATTTTTCCTTGGATATTTTATTTTTTAAGGTTATAAGCTCATGGGGAGTTAAAAACAAAATTGATTTTCTATCATTATCATACACACGGCATGCAGAAGATGTTCGCGAGGTATGTGTATTCTACATCCAATACTGCTGTTGATATCAAACTTGCATTTCTAACTTCTCATTTATATTGAATCTGCTTCAGACTTTTGAAATACAGAATCTTATGTGTGCAATGCAGGCCCGTGAATTGCTTTCTAAGCTAGGTGATCTCAGTCAGACCCAAATTTTTGCAAAGATTGAAAATGTTGAGGTGAGTTTTTTACCTTAATGATGTATCAGATAGACTATTATTTCTATGTAACACTTACAGGCAATGCTAACTCAGATATTGTCTCCTCATCTGTATTTTCTAGGGATTGACCCATTTTGATGAAATCCTTAAAGAGGCTGATGGTATTATTCTTTCCCGTGGAAATTTGGGCATTGATCTTCCTCCTGAGAAGGTTTCTTCCCAAGTTTTTATTCATTTTGACTGATTTTTTTGTGTTTGTATGTATGTTGTTGTGGGGTGTTTTGTTTCTTTAGTATTTAAAGTATTGATTCTATAGATTTCATTTTAACAGTATGAACTCAATGCTTTTGGTTCTTTGATATGAGAAATGATGAAAGTTGTCATTGAACACTTTTGAATAGTAAATAGAATTAATGGTTCAATATGTTCACGCAAGTATCAAATGTTTGAAAAATTGCCCTTATTTTTAACTCCTGTTTTATTTCCTATCTGTTTTGGAGTTTCAACAATTTTCTTGAACTAAATAATGCTGAGCAACTGTTACTTGGTTATTTTCCCCTTGTGATT
The DNA here is from genome assembly GCA_025593235.1 of Vachellia pachyceras. Classification (NCBI taxonomy): domain Eukaryota; kingdom Viridiplantae; phylum Streptophyta; class Magnoliopsida; order Fabales; family Fabaceae; genus Vachellia; species Vachellia pachyceras. Next base: position 2,333 of record JANTPZ010098161.1, read on the forward strand.
CTTGCATGTTTTCAGTTGTCTTCATTCAGTTAATACTGGTACAGTGGTACTGATTAGAGCTATACCTAATTGTTTTGGAGAATATATAGATGTTAATCAACTGCCTCCACTTTTGTAGGTATTTCTATTTCAAAAGTCTGCCCTTTACAAGTGTAATATGGCTGGGAAACCTGCTGTTCTTACACGTGTTGTAGATAGCATGACTGGCAACTTAAGACCAACTCGAGCAGAAGCCACTGATGTTGCCAATGCTGTTTTAGATGGTAAGCCTCTTATTGTGATATTCCTTGTTAAGGTAATGTTAGCATGCTGTTCTGTTGGCACTAGTTTGTGTGTTATCCTGTAACCTTGTTGGTGATAATCAGACTGGAAAATTTTCCCTGTGTCATTTTGGTTGAATTCCTCTTTAGTGATATATTTTCTTCGGCTTATTCTTTTTTCCCATCTTTATTTTAGTGTTCTGCATATTTGTTTTGCATGCTGTCCATTAACCTATAGGTGTTTGTTTTGACTTTAGGAAACATTGGTCTTATTTCATTCCTTTTTTAACGATCTAGTCTTTGCATCAGTGCATGTACATTGTTTTTTTTGGTGATAACATTATTTATTTAGAATAATTTCAAAATAGGTATTTTTGCTTAATTTTTTAATAAATGCAGGAAGTGACGCAATACTTCTGGGTGCTGAGACTTTGCGTGGTTTATACCCTGTTGAGACTATTTCTACTGTTGGAAAAATTTGTTCCGAGGTAAGTTCTTTTTATTTGTTATGTTTATTGCTTTAGATTTTGACCTATATGTGTTGGTTCAGTCGTCATGGTAGGTAAAACTTGATCATTCTGATCAAACAGCAGTTTTTTACATGTTGGATTATGAGCTTGTGCTTGACGACATAATACATACATTCTTTCGTTTTGATTTTCTGGAGCCCCTTCTTTTCATGTTTTGGAAAATCAATTCATAAATGGACCAAACCAGACCAAATTTATGGAATATATATTGAAAATAATATTAACCGACTCAACTGCTACAGCTTCTGAAGAATTATTGTAAGTTTGCTGTCATACCCATTGTTTCTGATATAGAATATTAGAATTTTTCAGTTTTATGACTGAAGTTAATCATGTTCTGATGTAACGTTGCTTAACAACCATATATAGGTAAAATATGCTGGTGGGGGCTTTAAAATTGGCATCATTGGACGGTAGCTCTTTTATAGAATTCTTAGATGAGTTATATCATATGGGAATCACTGTGGTAGAAAGGTACAAGTAAAACACTTCATTTGGAGGTCTGAATGATGTTAGCTTATATGAAACTAATTTGCTTTTCATATTAAGAAGTCAGAATGAGAATTTACAAAGCTGACTTGAAGGGTTCTAGATGAGCAATTTGGTTTATAGCATTTAAAATCCTTTTATTTATGATTGCAATATGCATTATATGATGGATTGGTTCCAAGATAAGAAGGAACTACATTGTATTTTTTTTTTATATTCTTAGTTTTATCTGTTTCATTAGTTTCTTCTCTGTTTCTTTTTGCATCATGTTTGAGGGATTGCCGTAGCTCTCATTATGGGAATGGCATTACCCCTGTAAAATGGAAATCATCAGCTGGGAATTTCTTTGAATTACGTCAAATGTTATTTGAATTGTCATTTATCATGTTAACTGATATGCTCTCTGCATTTTCATTTTCCTGTTGCCGTCTGCATGATATAGGCTGAGAAAGTTTTCAATCAAGACCTTTATTTTAAGAAGACTGTCAAATTTGTTGGAGAACCGATGACCCACTTGGAATCTATTGCATCTTCTGCGGTATTCTCATTTTCTTACTACATTTGCTTACTGCTCTTTATTTTGTTAGTAGTAATAGTAAGTTTAGTGCACATTTTATTATCTCTCAGGAATGTAGGTTAATTCGATTTGGTTTTGCATGGTTGATATTCTTGCATTATTGAAAGGAGGCTTTTTATATGTAACCATTTATCTACTTAGGTGAGGGCTGCTATTAAGGTGAAAGCCTCTGTTATCATTTGCTTCACTTCATCAGGAAGGGCTGCTAGGTACTTTTTTCCTTTTTGACATCACTTATTCCTGAACGTTTTGTGACTTCTAAACATGTGGTGTGTACTTTCAGACTGATTGCAAAGTATAGGCCAACAATGCCAGTACTCTCTGTTGTGATCCCACGGCTTAAGACCAATCAGCTAAAGTGGAGCTTTAGTGGAGCTTTTGAGGTTAGTTTCTGACCTTTGAATATACTGTAACTAATTTTCTTTTAGCTGTCAATAGTGTGACTAACATCCCCCCTCCTTTTGACAGAGTAGTTTTTATCAACGGTAACTAATAAGCTTCCCATAAGGATCACCATGAGCATATGATGTTAATAATGCTATCAATATACACTCGCTTAAGTAGGTGCTAGGAACTAGGATTTTTTTGTCCCTAACTGATCTCATCCTGCTTATATCTGTCAATAAGAACAACTGGTTCGTTTTTCTGGATCTTGTTGTTCGAAATACCATAGACACCTAACGTCATGTTCATAAATAGTTTAAATTTAGGGTAAAAGCAAATATATGGTTGGAAGAACTTAGAGGTTGGAGAAAGAATTTTGAGCCCAATATTTAACGCTGTAGTCTTTCAAGTAGAGGTTAACTACAGAATAATCTTGAAATGATTATGACAACTGATAATGAAATGACTCTCAAACAATGATAAACTCCAAACCGTGTATTGTTTCTATTTATTTTGTAAGACTGATCTATGCTAGGTTTCACAATACTATTTCCTGAATTTTGCTGGTGACAATGAAGTGCTTCCTTATTTTTTTCCCTCAAAGAAAATCAGCAATGATTTTATTGAGCTTCAGAAGATAATATTGGCATGATTTTTAACACTTGCTATAATCCAACTATCATATTATTGGTGCATTTTTTTTTGTTTTGGGTCTTCCATTTATCCAAACTTAAAAAAGAATTACATGTGTGACACAGGCAAGGCAGTCCCTTATTGTAAGAGGTCTCTTTCCGATGCTTGCTGATCCTCGACATCCTGTAAGATACTGTTTTTGCGGCATAGCTATTTTTAGTACTTGTTTCATGAGATTATCTCTGCCCGGTAATTTTTTTTTTTGGTTGAAAACCTTGTCTGGTATTTCCATTTGAGAATGAATTAGCAGTTGAATTTAGGTTAGTAAAGAGGAGCTGGATTTAGGACTGTGTGCTAACTGTTATTTGAAGTAGTAGAACTTGTAAGAGAGTCTGGATAGGTTTGCATAAACTATTTTTTTAATACTAGTTTGCATAAACTATTTTACTTCTGGTCACTTTCACATGACCTTACTCCATCTCTTGGTTTTTAGTGTTACTAATGCTTTGTCCTGTAGTTATTAGCATAAATCACCAAATCGATGACTACACGCTGCTTCAACCTATTAACCATATTGATCCCAGCATTTGATCTTTATACTACTCTATGCCTGCAGGCGGAGTCAACAAGTGCAACAAATGAATCTATTCTCAAGATTGCTCTTGATCATGGAAAAGCAGCAGGAGTTGTAAAGTCGCATGATCGTGTGGTTGTTTGCCAAAAAGTTGGTGATGCATCCGTCGTGAAGATCATCGAGCTTGAAGATTGAAATTGCTTTTTTCCACAACAGTTTTAGGGGTTTCGAATGTTGGTCAATTCCGATAATTTTGAGAGCAAGCAGGTCATTCTGCTCACACTGGAGGTGATTTTCCTTTGGGTTTACTACTAGATATACGTTTTGTGCATGGTAAAGGAATGTGATGCAATTATTACTGGCTGTCAAACTTAAATTATCAGAGGAACATGTTTGCCAATTTTTTCCATTGAATTGGGAGATTTACTCGTTTAAGGAATAGTATCTTTGGTAGCATTGTCAAACTAAGATGCAATATTATTATTCACTGCTCTGTACGTTCCATTCATGTTTGACAAGGGAAGGTCCGATACTTGCCCGATTGATCCAAGTGTTCTGAATTGCAACTAGGTGTGATATCTCGTTGCTTGAAAAGTTACTGTGTAGCTTATAAATGGCATGACTTGTTAGCGTTACAGGTAGATGGATAGATTGTTAAACTATATGATATGGAATGAATTGAAAACAAAAAAACTAACATTTATAATTTGTAAATAGTGTCACTTGTTTCATGTATAGACTGCATGGCTATAATGTGATTATATGTTGAGGTGAGTAATGGTTGAACGGTTCTTAAGCCGCATGGAGAAGTGATTACTGATTTGTAGCTTTAAATGTGGGTTACGCCCAAAGCTATCACTGCATTTATAGTGGACAGCCAGTAACCGTTTTTTGAATTGATTGATGCGGTACTTGAAGGGTTTCAATTGTGATTGAATGAAGTCAACTCAAAATGCTTCTGTTTATCAAAACGTTCAAAAAATTTGTTTACGTAAATCAAGATAGAACTCTTTTATATAATTATTTCATACTTCATAAATAATGCTGTAAAAATAGCTTCTAAAGCTAATCTAAGCAAATTCAATTGAAATCTGTAAAAAAATTACATGATATAATATCATAATAAAAAATATGAATCTACTGGCACATGCAACATTCATTATGGATCTTATATAATACCTAATAAAACAGAATTATCAAGGTCTAAATTTAACTGACATTTATTTTTAAAGTAAACATGACAGTATTTGAGGTTTAGTAAGCTGAGAAAAAAAATTTAACATATTTAAAACCCTTAACTAGATAAAAGACTCAATCATCAATTTATTCACAGATGTTGATCCGATTGGAATTTAATACAACGGTCAAGGGTTGAATTAATGTGAAATTGTAGATCGTTAAAGTAAACATTGACGTCTTGAGGCGGCTTTCATTTGATGTAGTACTCAATCATATCCTATAGGGAATGTTAGTTATTAATAAGGTGGCAAGGGAAGCAGCTTTCGCTATTATATATTTATACTTCTTTTCTCAACCACAAGGAATTTTCACGTGAGTGCAATAGTATTGTCGATCGAGGTAAATATATCTTTCAACAAAAATTTAAACATTTATTCATTGTATTGTGAAAGGAATAATCCATTACTTAAAAAGAAAGAATAACCATTACAGTAAACTCAATCTCTATTGGTTTATTTATGACCTCATTGAATATGATACAAAATGCGACTTTCCCGCTAGGCCTTCTCAAAGGATTTCAATTTGTTTTGACTTACTTAAAATTACTCTAGCAACGGATTACTAAACACAGCATCAGATACACTGGAATTCAAGTTTAATCTAAAATGTATATAAATATCGCAGAATTTATATAGAAAGCGCTCGTGGCCTAATGGATAAGGCGCCTGACTTCTAATCAGGCGATTGTGGGTTCGAGTCCCACCGGGCGTGTTTTTCCTAAATTTCACTCATTTTGACCGGAAACATAATAACCCTAAAACAATACAATGGTCCAATAATTCAAAATTACAAGTTACCAATTTTATCTTTTTTTCCTCCTTTCCTGAATCCAAAGTTTCAGTACATAGGCCAATTATCGATGGCTTCTATGGCTGATTAACTCTCATTTCCTTCACTGCTAAAGATATGATTGGATCCGTTTGGGAATGCAATAAAGAAATACTTTTACAAAGTAAATATATGAAGGAGATTATCTCATTTTACGAAAAATATGATTAAATGTGCGTTGGCTTCTCCATGAACTTAGCCAAACAGAGCCAAATAGCATTCTTACAACATACATGTATTCGTTTCAAACATGCTGCCATTTCACTAACCAGGTAAAAGAACAAGTTGGAAGCAGCGCGATGCATTATGCAGAACCACTTTGTTTTTTTTTTGGACAGGGTATACAGAACCACTTTCATCACATATTTACGTTCAGATCATAATCCTCAACAAAATCTACCACTTTTAGCTAGAAGCCTAGAAGGATGTTGCCGCCGCCGTTGGTGATGGTGAAGCTTGACTCAACAGCTCAAGATCCTTCTGGCGTAACAGCAATACCATCCTCTCATTCTCAAGCTGCCTCCTTTGATTCTCAAGCTTGGCTCTCTCCATTTCCCTCTCTTTCTTGCTGCTAAATCTCGCCCATTTCAGCCTCTGCTTCTCCAGCTCAAATGCTTCTACCTCGTACCTCAGCTGCTGTTCCTCCAACTGCATTACCTTCCTCTTCATCCACTGCCTCTTCTCCCACGCGCTTCTCCCTTCATCTTGTAACACACCCATCACTTCGTTGTTTGTTTCCTGTATTAACTTAGACGACGAACACATTTCTTCTTTTCTTACTCTCTTCATCGATGCTCTTCCTTCATAATTCTCATCCTCGTCTTCATGCGCGTTCCCTGTTTTATTACCCCTTGAAACACCTTCTCCTGACTCTTCCTCGTCCTCATCAGAAGAATCCTCTGACTCATCATCTTCGTCGTTGTCTTCATCCTCTTCCCTGCTCGTTGCCTCTTTCGAAATCTTGAGTCCTTCTGATTCTGGCTTTCCCAAGTTCCCCATCCCAACTTCCGATGAGTGCGAACACTGGTGCTGTTGTAGTGGTTTAGTTGCTTGAGATGGCTCTGTTCCCACCTCAGGGGATAGTTGTTGTTGTTGTGACGGCGGCGGCGGTCCGCAGGCGGTGCCGCCGTGGCCACAACTATTGTGGTATGCACACATTTCCCTGAAGAAAAGGTGCTTAGAATTGAGCAATTTTCGAACTTCCTCTTTCCTTTTTGGTGACAAGTCCATCTTCTCCAACAAGCTGTGATTTTCCACCACCAGGCAAGCAGTTCCTTTACCCAGAATATCGTTCACTCTCTTGTACCTCTTATTCAAATCATTAAACTTGTCCTCGCATTGCTGAGGAGACACGAAAAAACCCTTCTCCATCATAGCCCTTGACACCGATTTCCACTTTCCTTTCTTCTGCAACAGACCCGCAGGCTTCTTCTTATCAGCCCCTTCTGGACCACCTTCATCGCCAATGTAATAAACCGCCATTATCAAGAGCTTAACCATGGTGTCCGTCCACTTCATTCTGTGCCACTGCGATACTTTCCTCTTATCGCCAGAGCTGACTTTGTCCTCTGCTGCGAAACCGGCTTCATCATCGTCACTGAGAGACATTTGTTGATTGATCTTCGCCGAATAGGGGTAGCCATGTTTGATCGATTGTTGGGACGGTGCTTGAGGAATATCAGTTTCATGGTGGGAAGAAGCGTAAGAAACCATCTGAGAATGATGAATAGGATGAGGATTGGACAGGTTTTGTTGCTGCGTCTGTAACTGGTTTTCTACTCCAAGCAACCCAGAACTGATACTAGAAAACATTCCATCACCAAGTCCATTGGGTTCCATCAACACCCAGGAACAGCTAATATAGAAATATTCAAACAACACTTGCGAATTGCCCAAACAACCAAATCTGGTAAAGCATTCAACGAGAACGTACCGGTGAATTGAATTTCTGAACAATAGGTGCAAGAAGACTAAAATAGTAAGCAATGAAACATTGGCATCACCAGTTGGCAAGCAAGCATGAATGATATTTGAGCCATGGCCAAGAAAGATTGCTGCTTTTACTACCTGAGATTCTCGAAGGATTTGAGAAGAAGGAGACAAATCCGAGAATTAGTCGTAGTACATAGTATATTGGTAGAAAGAGAGAAACAAGCGGTTTTGTGAAGGAAGGGTGGTGGGGGTGAAGGGAAAAACAGCCCATGGTTTTGGTTGGTTTCTTACAGATTTGGAGGATCGACCCACAGTTTTTGTTATATTATTTTCTCTTTTTTTTTTTGTCTACGTGGTTCTTTAAGGTCAATACAACCCATCGAGTAAGCCCAAACCAAATGCTTATTAATTCCTGTGTGCTCACTGCTAACTTTCACTTTGTTTTTTCCCGTTTTTCCCTTTTGATTCTTGCCATATGTTTAGAACAAATAATTATCTTTAATATGAGAATCACTTTCTAATATGAGTTTCACTTTATAGGGTTCAATCTCTCATTCGAGTGGAGCTTATATACAAATTACAAACTATAATTATTTCAATGAAGTTATTTTCATCATCATATATTTTCCCATGATCAAAATTATAATTTTTAATTACATAAAAATAATGGATACTTTAAAAAATCGGAATCCTAAAGGGCCTTTCGTTGTTACATCATTTCGTTTGAAAATATCAAAAGCCCATTCAATATGGTTTTTCCATAAAACGAGTAATCTTCTTCACATGTTTACCTCGATTTATATAAAAACACTCCTCCACCTTGTTCCCAAACGGGTCCAGTATCAAAAATTGAAAGGGGATGACAAAATGGGGAAACAAGTTTTTCATGGGGAGTGAATTGCGTACAAGACTTGTGGCCTAGAAAAGTAAAAGGAAGGAATTGCGCAAGAAACCAAATAGGTGTTAAAAGTCACGATTAAACTTAATGAAGTTAGCTATATTTCAATGGTTAGGCTTAGGTGGACAGTCGAATTAATCCGGATTCTGGTAAAGTGTACCAAAATCATACTGTAGGATTTATGTTTCAAATCTTACAAATGTGGAGATTCTACTAATTAATGAGATGTGATATTCTCTTTTGCTCAGTTAATAGTAATATACGATTCAGATAAAAGGGGCAAGTTTGTCATATGAATATGGCCAAGCCAACCGAGTGAAGCTGGATAGCATGAAGTCGCACTGTTGTGAGTGTTTGAGAAGTCGGTTAGCCCAACGAATTCGGCCCATTCTGATTATTTGGGCCAGGCCAAGTCAGGTCCAACATTGTTAGAAAATTGATGATTTTTTATAATAAACAAAAAAACAAGGGTTCAAGGTCTCGAGTTCAAGTTCTTGTGTATGCAGAAGGCACCGTTGGAAGACTCATCCATCATTTTCAGGTGCGGAACGCGGGTCGGGTCCGGATTAGTCGGAGCGAAGCTCCGAAAACCGGACGGGGAACCAAAAAAAACAAGGTTAAAGTTTACGTTTGCCTTAGAAGTTTTTGTTCAGGAACACTCAACACCGCCATAAGTCTTTTCCGATACAATGTCACCTTGAAAGTTTTAAATAAACTCAATCTTATCAAAAAGTATAAAAACGTAGCAATCTTGTTTGACGTCGTTAACAATGTGGCTAATCCAAACATAGAGGAATCATGTGACTATGAGCTGAAGAGGTTAGAGGAAACATGTGGTTATGAGGTGGCATTATATATATATATATGTGTGGCAGAACCATCTCACTTTAATCTGGTCAACTAAAAGTTAAAAGTAATGTTAATAGTGTGTGGTGAAATTCTTATATTTTTTGTACTTATAAGATAACGTTGAATTCATTTAAAACTTTCAGAGAGACATTACAATTAAAAAAACTTTTGGTTACTGATTGCTTTTGAATGAAAACTTTCGACATAAAAGTGAGGCTTAACCCGTTAATCAACACGTGTTCAAGACTTGATAAAATACTGCCCTGTGATTTATAGATAGGAAACTTTATGTAGACTTTATAAAAAGCATACTTCAATGATGTTGATTTATGTTGGTAAAAAAAAAATGATGTTGATTTATTAATAAACTTCTCTTTTAGGCAATTTAAATATAATTCACGTGGGTGATGCACGTTTCCAATGCCAACAAAAGGCATTTTTTAACCTATGGATCCCAGGACAGGTTTGATTTGGATCATTCTTTTATATGTGTTTTATAGTTTGGATGTCGCTTTCCATTGTTGAAGGTCCTTATGGATTTATATTTAAGTTTTAGTTTGATTTGGATAATTTTTGGCATATATATATATTTCATAACTTGGATATTGCTTTTTTTTGTTTCATCAATGTTGAAGATTGTTATGAATTTATAATCAAGTCTTAATGTCTTGCAATGATATTTATATGGTTATAGGTATTTTTTTAATGTCTCGTCTGTGTAAATCAGGCTGAAATCTTACCTCCACCAGAGAAATAAATTAATGTGTTGGACTTTTCTGAGTAATTGAGGTGATCTGGTTTATCAAATTTCGGTAAAAAATTTATCAACAACTCTGAGATCAAATCTCATTGTTGATACAAGGACTCGTCGCAGTAACCGATTGGTTAGTATCTTTGTGTGATGTGTTTAGATCCTAGTAAGCATATCATATTCAATTTGGCTAAACTTCTATTTGAAAAATACAAAATAGTGGAGGTTTATTTCTTTACTCGTTTTATTTTTCCCTTAATCTTCTCTATTATTATATATTTCAATGTCCTTCCATAGGATCCCCCGTGCTGCGTAATCTGCGTCGACGTGCTACCATACCACGTCGGGTTCCTGACTGGTGGTAAAATGAAGGTAGCCTCCCAACGTGTACTTCTCTAATGCTCTTATAGCGTCTCAACCATTTTAAGAATTGGAAATAAATTTCTATTAAAAAATAAATTAGAGAATACGATTTACAATTGTATCTTTATAAAAATTCAGTTACATATCGGGAATATCAGATTCATAATGTAAAAACTCAATTGCATGTAACATAGAAGATTAGTTGCATAATTTAAAAGTTCATATTATACAATTAATTTTCCAATACAGGACTTATCTCTTATTCTCTCAAATATTTTTTCTTGTTTTTATTATTGAATTATATATAACATAAGTGTTTTTATATTTTATGTATATGGCATAATATTGTATTTTTTTTATTATTTCAAGGGTTAAGGTCCGATTTTATCTCAAAAGTTTTTGGAAGTTTTTATATGGGAGCAAATTTTTTCCGTTTGAAAACACGGTAGAGAAATAATTTTACGTAAATCGAGGTACATGTGTGAATGTGATTATTTCGTTTTGCGAAAAAACACTGTTAAATGTACGTTTGACTTTTGTTGCTAAACAAACATGTTGAAAGGTTAAGTTAGACTGTCAAAAGACATGTATCATGCCACGTGGCAATCAATGTGCATTTGACTAAAATGCCCTCATCCCTCACCCCACCTCCCAACTCACCCTATCGTCTTCATCCCCTCATCACCCCACCTCCCAGGCTTCCATAATCCATATGCCTTGCATCATGTCCATCAACGATCAGTGAGCTTCATAATCTTCATCGCCAATCTCAACAAAGAAGCCCATCCAAATGAGAATCTATTCTGGAAAAGGCTTAGCAATTGATCGTATTAATCCACCATTATATCATGTAACACCATTAACGGGTAGTAGCCGTGCGACAAAAAAACATCAGAAAGTTTGGACTTCTTGATAATGACATCTCTGACTTCATTCAATGTGAAGAAAGGTAAATATACATTCGAAGCATCAATTATCTTCCAGGAAAAAACCCAGCACATGCATTTTCAACTTGATAAAAAAATTATATCATGCATGTTTAAGATCAATGCCGCCAAAAGTAAATTCAGATTTCAGACTGATGGGATATGGGTATTATGCGTAAGATCAATGCCACTGAAAGTTAATAAAGGCTAACAATTCTCCTTCAACTAAAATCAGATTGAAGCCTCTTCGATGATCATCGCTAGAAGATCAATCAACTAAAATCAGAGGTAAGTACTTCTCCTTCATCTCCTTAATAACCAGTGGATTCCTGAACCTTGGTCGCTCTACAGTTGATCACTGAACCTTAGTCGTGTTCAACCATTCGACTGTGCAAGGAACTCCACTGTGTGCGCGTGACGGCGTCGACATCGTTGGTCTGCAACCAATTTCTCCGCTGCGATGCTTTTTCTTCCTCCTTCCGAACTTGTCAGCGCTGTCGTCAGCGGCGGGATCCGACGCAAGATTGTGAAGAGGCCTATGCCTCTTGGGGGAGTTGGGGTGGAGGTGGTGATAAGGGAGGAGGTGGGAGGATGGCGATGGTGGTGCTCAGCCGATTTACAAAGAATGGTTCGAGCAGAGGGGAATGTGACAGATGATGAGGTGGGAAGTGAATGCGCTAGTGCGCTACATCAATGCATTGGTCAAAATTAATGGTTTAATAGTAAATTTGCTATAATATGACAACTTCTACGGTAACTTTTGAACAAAAAAAGTTTTTGATACCCAACGTTTTATGGTGGAAACTTATAGAGTAAAATTGAATCTTAACCATTATTTTAAGGAATAATTCATAACTGCATAATTTTATGGTTTCTTCTTGAAAAATAGTAAAAAAAATAAAAAATGCACCATGTTGTATGTATAATTATTAAATGCTACTTATTTTTGATACAATTTAAATGCTACTTATTTATGTACAATCTATTTATCAAAAAAAGAGAGGAGTTTCATCTAGGAGATAAGCATGTGAGATGAGTTTTATTTCGACTTACGTGAATGCAATATACTTTTATCTATAATCTCAATGCACCATTTGCAAGTATACCTGCTCCCATATTTTCTATTAACTGCAAGGTAAATTAAGAATGAATTTGAAAATGTAAAAAAATGTCCACACACCAACTACGTATTTTTAATATGCATGCTCAAACCTTCAAAAATAAAATAAAATGAAGGAAGTAGCATGTTTTATATAAAACGAGATAATATCATTCACATATTTATCTCATAAATAGTAAAATCATTTTTACCGGCGCACATTTGTTTTATCATTCATTGTTCGCCCCACATCTAAGCAAAGATAAAGGCTGAACAAAAACAGATCAAACATTTTGAATCACATGCTATTAGTGATCAACGGCTATGATTACTTCTCAAGCAAAGCGCAAATGCTTTGCATGAGCATTAAATTACGGTCCCGGAAAAGCTGGGCCCCACCCAACCCCACGTCAGTTTGCAAAATCCCTCACCTCACCTTCCTACTAAAATATTTGGCCTGAAGATCTTTTTCAAGAAATCGCCCGGACTCATGCAAGAAACTCTCGTGACTTTATATTTTTTGAACTCTCCAATTGCTCGGAATCATTCACAGTCTCTGTTTGAATAATTCTTAATTCTTCATTCCATACTTTCTGTTCTTATTTCTGATTCTTCTTGTCGGTTAACCTCGATCGAGCACTGTTGCTGCACCATGACCTGAAGAATAGATCGAGTCTCTGTAATATTTAGGACCTCGAAGAGAATGGGGGCCTCGCTATCCAGTCTGGGGACGAATGGCTCGACCAATGGTCCGGGCCTCGGGGACATCCCTGAAAACTGCGTGGCTTGCGTTTTCTTATATTCGACTCCGCTGGAAATATGCAATTTAGCGCGGCTCAATCGTGCTTTCCGTGGCGCGGCGTCTTCTGATGTAGTGTGGAAAACAAAGTTGCCTCCCAATTACCAAGATCTGCTCAATTTAATGCCTCCAGAAAGATACCAGAATTTGTCCAAGAAGGATATATTTGCGCTGCTATCTCGACCGGTACCATTTGATGATGGAAATAAGGTGGGTGTTATTCAGGTTAGTTTTAATTGATTATAGTTGGGCACTTTCTTTCTTATGATTTGGGTTAGGGTACTCCCGGAATTTTGTTTCTAGAAAGGGTATGTCGAGTTTGTACAGTTCTTGGAATGTATATGTTTGGGAATTCGGGGTAGTTTTCTACCGAATTTGGATTAGATTAGGAGTCTGAATATGAAACTGTTAATCTTTGTACTGTATATTCTGTTAAAATAATGCTAGAGGGCTTTACAGGAAGTATGGCTGGACAAGGTCACGGGAAGGGTTTGCATGGCCGTATCGGCAAAAGCCATGGCGATTACTGGAATTAATGACAGGAGATACTGGACTTGGATTTCTACTGAGGAATCTAGGTTAGACTTCAGAAACTCAGTCTTAGCGCTTTATCATATTATTCAGATAGATATGATATGATATACGTTGGAAAAAAAAAAAAAGATAGATATGATATAAGCTCCAACGACGAAAACAGGAAGTTTTTTGGTCTCCATCTTCGATTCTTTAAACCTACGTACCGCCATTGATTCGAAAATTGATTTTCTTCAATAGCAAATGGCTTGCTTCATTTGTTTTTTTGTTTTTTGGATTTCTCCTCCAGTGATCCCAGGGTAGACCACCTCTCAGGCACATTAATGGCCCAAACTAATCCGGATCACTAATTGCAGGCACCTCAAACTCAAAGGGTGGGATAGCTGGCCAAGGATTTAACGTTTTTCCATACCCAAGCATGATTGAACCTCGACCTTGGTTAAGGAAGAATAGTTCTTACCACTCATCCACACTCCCCTGGTTACGTGCTTCTTTTTTTGTTTGATACTTTTGATTGCCTCTTCATCAAAGATGTGGTGCAGGTTTGGAGGTGACCAGGGTAGAATTTGGAATGCTGAACTAGAAGTGTAGGTTAGAACGCCAGATTTTGAGGTTAGAATCAGGTGAATATGCAGTTTCACTACAGGTGATCGGTGAATGTGCATGAAAATGCATGGGTCTCGCTCTTATGCAAAAGTGAAGGCTTAAGATTATTATTTTCTGCTTTCCAACATACTCCTCGATTAGTAAGGCTGTATGACAACAGGGGATTAGTTGAATTCCGTGGAAATGACGTCTAATCTTGGATCTAGATATTACTAGACTTGCAGAAATTGATTCTATTTATTTGGTCTAGAGCCACTCAAGATCCAGCTCAAGTACTCTTGGTTTGAGCCATTGCAAATTGCCTTCATTTGCTTGTGACTGTTTGTGTTGTTTGATTGATTTTCCTTGTATGCTTTATTTGCTTTAGACTTTTTTTTGGGAAACCGGGACTTAAAAATAATGCTTTTTTAATTGCCATTTCACCAAGTCCATGGTTTCGGATTAATTAGGTTCCGACGTCTGATTATTTTTGTTTGTTACCATTTGTTTGCTCTAAAATTTCTGATATTTTATGCCCTAGCAAGTTTGAAACCCCTTCTAGAAAACGCAAAACACTGAAATAAATGTAGGCTTTTAACTATGCGAGTGTTAACTTGCTGAGGTCTTGCCTTGGCTTAAATTTGAGATTGAATGTACCAAAAATGACCTTGCTGAATTACTCCATTGAATTAGGCCCACCATCCTCTTGGAGCAGTTCGCTGTGATCTTCTATTTTTTATTGTCTGTGCTCTTTAATTTGGTTCAAAGTTGATGTAAAGCTCATTGGAATTAGTGAGACTATGTGGCAATCCTATAACTTTGTAATTCTGTCTTATGTGAACATATATCTATTTTGCATTAAAACTATT
>JANTPZ010098168.1:0-42205 GCA_025593235.1 Vachellia pachyceras
AAAATATAGAAAGGAAGATAATAACTCCCCAAAATATATTTGAGATAGAATTGAGGTTAAAGACGTAGAAATAATCTTAAAATGAATTTTTAATAATTCTTTAATATTTGGTTGATTACGGGATTTTAGCCAAACATAATAATTACAAATATTAAAATGCCTCAAATAGTTATTTAAGAGGTGGGGGAAAATAGCACAAGATTTATGTGAATATCTAAAACTAATTTCGGGTTTTAGTAATAAGCAATTTACTTGAATAAGAAGGAAATGACAAGAAACCTTAGAAATAACATGTTTACAAAAAAATTGCCAAAGGACATTTTTGGAAAGAGTTTGAATTTGAGAAAAATTAAAGAATAACCTATTAATAAATGGGAAATTTTAATGGTATACTATTGGGATTGGAGGGAACAACATAATATCAAAAAAAAATTTAATCCTTTTCTTAGATCTATTGAAGGTGTTTAAGTCGTGTAATCAATATGTATATCTTTCTTGGTGTGTTTTCAGTTTCAAGAAACAACAAATACGATTAGTTCCCTCTATTGATATCCATATGTATAGTTTTCAATATGAATGAGTGCTAGCACCTCAACGTACAATTCAAGAATCTCTTTCTCACTCTTGGGATTTTCTCTCTTGTTTTTTTATTTTCAAATTCAGATATATATAATTGAGAGCTCTAACCATATATTTATAGACATTTAGAGCTTATCCTTTTAAATTTTAAAATCAATCTTTTATCAATTGCAAAATTCAAATCTAATTAGCAACTTTAAACACAAAAAATAAATAAAAGATGATTTTATTTAAACCTATCTAATAGATATATCTAACCCATTTATTTAATTTGGATAAGGAGTCAATAAGGATATATTTAATTTATCTCAATAAATTAAAACAAGATATAATATCAAAATAGATCAATATTTAATCTATCTTTATAAATTAAATCCATGATCTTATCATTTAAATCAAGATTTAATTTATCTTTATAAATTTAATCCAAGATCTTATCTTTTTAAAACAATATTTAATTTATCTTTATAAATTAACTCTAATATCTTACTTTTACAAATGTTTATGACTTTGACTAATATCTCCATACATTTCAAAGTCATAATGACCTTATTTATCTTTGTTCCCTCATAGATGACTGGCCATGAACAGTTAAGATAATCACTATGACTTATCCAATGACAGTTTATCACAAAAAAATTGTAAAAATGAATAATTCATTAATCAAAACTCTCAAAGTACAATGATAAGCCATATGACACAATTTCCAACATATACACTAATCAAGTGATTATATAATTTCCCATCAAGCATTAACGAAGGAAAATTACTTGATCACCAAGTAAAAGATTTTTAAACAAAAATATATATAGATTGAGGATCTTAAAGGCATCCATATGCTATAAATTATGGGTCGAACATTATTTTTCCAAACCAGAGTGGACCAAACATAATATTTTTAAAACTTGGTCTTGAATTAAAAGGTTTCAAGATGACATTTAGGGTCATAAGTCTCAGCCATACCATGAGAAAGAGAGAGGAGAAGTGCCGTGGAGGTGCAGGAGCAAGAACAACCAAAATTAGGCCAAAATTCAAGAAAAATGTATGATTTTGGCATGGCATCTTCCAATTCTCCAAGTTTCTAGCCCCTAACTGTTTATGTAGTATTTTGATGTTAACAAATGTGTTTTTTGTTTTGAAAGAATTATGAATCAATTTACAAATATTTGTTATATGCTCATGTTGGAGATGTTTTATCATAATTTTCAAGTTTAATTTTACATATTCAAGAATTGGATTTTAAAATGAACTTTTTCACATAATACTTTCAAGAGTACTTGAGTATTGATGAAAGTATTGAGAATATTCGGGTATTGTATGATAATACTTGGATACCATCTTTGAAAAGTTAGTTTTTAAAATACAACATTTTCAGACATACTCGAGTAGCGATTCTCAATACTAGAGCATTGGCCAATAAAATCTGTTTAAAACTCAACACTTTTAGGCATACTTAAGTTATTGGTGGAAGGTTGGAAATACTCAAGTAGTATATCTTAGTACTTCAGTATCATTCTCCAAAATCAATTTTAGAACTTAAACACTTTCAAGAATACTAGAGTATCAATAAAAGTATTGACTATACTTGAGTGTTATATACCAATACTCAAGTATTAAGATAACAAATTCTCTTTAAAAACACAATTTTTTAACCATACTCAAGAATAGAGAAAAGTGTTCAATACTAGAGTATGACTAACAAAACTCGAGTATCAAAGGTATTTCACAATACTTTCAAATGCACTCAAGTAAGAAGAGAAGTATTTATTTGGAACCAACAAACACTTGAGTATGAGTTTTCATAGTGAGTATTAAAGATTACTAACAACATTTTTAGAAGTACTCAAGTACAAGTGATAGTATCATGCTTAAAGTCTTTAAAATCACTCTAGTATGGATTATATAACTCAAACATCAAGCAATACTTTCAGTAATAATTGAGTACCACCGGAAGTAAAGCTCTTTTCACTCTAACACTTCCAATAAAGCTCGAGTACTGTCAAAAGTATTATGAACACTTTTAAATTTGTGATCCAAGGGTTGATATTTGGGCAGCACATTTGCCCCTTGTTTTGCACACATCAGGTGGCATTAATGGGCTGAAAATGAGAAGAAAAATATGCCCACATGTGTTGAATTAAAATGGTGACAAGTGTCCTTGAATCCTATACAACTTATACTGATAAAGTAACTTTGTTATGATAAATTATACCACTAATTTGGGATATTTTACTTCTCTTTTGGTCTTCAAATATGTTCCTTACAAGTGGCATATCACATCTATGGCAACTTTACTTTTGGAAACTTTATGTTTACATAAAGTTACTTTACAATATCGCAACACTGATAAATCAACATGCCGATAGTTAACTGGAATCGAGACCACTAAAAATTCCTAAATTAATACTAAGATTCTCATATATTTTCTTTTCTCAAATTGCTTCTCGGAATGTCTTTAATTAATTTTTTAAGAAAACCTTAATTCAGGGTTTTTCGGGTCTTTTCCGTTCAATAAAGGAAATCGCTTTTTCTCGTATTCTAGGCAACAATTTTATAGAATACAAGAAATTCCAAAATATTTTTTCCTGCTTTGAGATAAGATGTTTAAGATCTCCCGGTACTTCAAATAATTATTTTTGGCTAATTATTTAATAAAAATTCCAAAAGTTAAATGACATTTAAAATTCTCTCAACCAAAATCTAGGTTGATTTAACTGAAACTGGGCTTCACATACTGACCAGTGGCTTTTCCTCTAAATTTTGGGTCTCTGTAATTTTTTGTTATTTTTTAAATTCCATTGTTGCCTTTATTTTTAATGACATATGTGTCCTTCCCAAAAGGTCACCCATCTTGTCATTTCTTCAGGCCAAGCACGCTTAACTACGAAGCTCTTTTCTGTACTACCCATCTTTGGACTCAAATTCAACCCATAACTAACGGTTTGGTCTTTATTTCAAATTATAATAAAACATGGATATCACAGTTATCAAACTTGATTTTGCTTTCAATAAAAAATACCATTAAATGTGTTATAAAATACAATGAATAAGGCACACATTCATTTTCCTATATGTTGCTTTTCCAAACTTGATAATGCTCTTAACAGAAAATACCATTAAATGTGTTATAAAGTACAATGAAGGTGTTGGACTAGAACCTACGTACACGCAGCAGAATTTTAAAATTTTCTAATCCCCATATGGACTTGTCAAAGGCGTTTAGATCATGGAGAAAGAGGCTTACCTTTTGCATTTCGAATTCAAATCATCTCTTGCGTTTGGATCTCTTCAGATTCCATGACCTCCCGCGTTCTTGATTTCGATCATGAGGAGCTAACGTTTCTGATTGTCTCTCTTCAGTTCCTAACAATCGCAGCGTGCTAGCGCCTCTCATATCTCACACTCTCTCTAGGGTTCCGTGGCTCACAATCAGATTCGATTGGAATGCCTCTCTTGCTCATGAGTCCTAATATTTATAGAACTCATGGAGAGCTTCTAGAATTTGCGATTAATCTTTTTAAAATTTGAAAACAAATCGCAAAAGATATTCAACATTAATCTTTATTAATCTTGAAATTTCAAAAGGTTATTCAAGATTAATCTTTATTAATCTTGAAATTTGAATTTCAAAAAGTATCTAAGATCAATCTATATTAATCTTGAAATTTGAATTTCAAAAAGTATCTAAGATCAATCTATATTAATCTTGAAATTCAAAATTCAAAAGATATTCAAGATTAATCTTTATTAAGCTTGAAATTCGAAATTTGAAATTCAAAATGTGAAATTCGAATTTTGCAATTCTGATTTGGATTAATCTGATTTGATCAAATCATATCCATATAATTAATCCAAATAGTGAGCCAATGAATTTAATTTATCTTTATAAATCAAATCTGAATATTAATGTTAGTTATTTAATTTATAAAATAAATTAAATACTAACCTATAATATTATTGTCATTTCGAATTTATATATATAACATTCGAATAAACCCTAGAATTTAAAGCTCATGTTGAACTGCTCTTACGTGCGACTCTATAGGCCCATATGAAGTTAGTAGTGGGCTAAACTCAACATTAGCCCACAAGGCGTAAGCCGTCTCTAGCAAGACATTACGACTAGCCAAATCATATTAGGATCGTTAACAGGACACAACCTTTCATAAAATCACATCACGTCCCTTTTGTCACACTATATCTCGGTCAAGGATGAGGCATGGATGATGTCATCCTCCTATTCCTAACCATTACTTTCTTGATCCCTGAATAGTCTGATCAAGGGAATGAAAAATCCTTTTTGTTACAGTATGGCCATACATTTCTCAGACTCACTCATCGAGGGGCCTAGTAATATCTCCCAACTAATGTGAGGGATAGATCCCATCTTGATTACTCACATTCCTCCACATAAAGTCCTAAACCTGATTATAGGCTTTATCATCACCCGGTCAAAGGTGACTTTTGACTAAGTCAAAACTTAGCAACTCTCATGTAGGAATCCATGATGATCTCAGGTCATAGGGCATTTTAACGTGATTACATATGAGATAAGCTAATAACTTAATCCATGTAGCTTTCTCATAGGGAGCCGGTCCAGCACCTTGTACTCTTACTAATGCCTATGACTTTGACTCGTATCTCCATACCTCATCAAAGTCATACTGGTCTTATTTTATATATGCTCCCGTATAGACAACCAACCAAGGACATTTAAGACGATATTCATAATTCCTCTATGGATGCAATTATCATAATAAACATGTGAAACATATAATAATTAAATGGAGAAAATACATTAAAATAAATAATGTTGGAGGTAAAATGATTGGCCATAGGGCACAATTTCCAACAGAAGGAGGCACACGTTTGTTTCCCTGTAGGTTGCTTTTTCAAACTTGATAATGTTATTAATAGAAAACACCATTAAATGCCATTAAAACAAAATTCCGGTGCATTGCATTTAATAATATCTTTTAAACTGATTTTAATAATAATTTATTTGAATAATAAATTCCAATGAGTTTATTTTAATGAAATAAGCAATGGTGACATGTATTTAAATGCACACGTTGTAGTATTAATGAAAATAAATGTTGATAAAAAATATTCTTTTCAAATTTTGGATTCCACATTAAATGCCAAATTTCTTAGTCAAAACTTTATTTAAAAAATCGTATTTTATTTTCATAAAGTTTTAATAAAGGATGCCCAATACACAATTAACTTGCACATAAAGGGTAAGGGAAAATTGTCAGATTTGTCCCAATGGCTTTTATTATGTGCAAGCTCTTTCCTCCTCTTAGCTCATTTATTAATCCAAGAATATATTTTATCAAACATTCACTTAGACACCAAAATCCCAAATAATATGGGACTCTTCCTTTAATACACCCACACACAATATTTACAACAATCCCCCACATGTGTCAAAGGAAGTATCATTAGCTGAGTTACTTACATGAGTATAATCATTGCATCTGGTGGTTCTTAGAACTATGAACCAGACCTAGACTGATAACACATGGTACATAGAGATGTTAGTGAAGCTTGCTTCTATGAACTAACAACTCTTTGTTGTATAATAGTGGCATTATAAGTCAGATTATACCCCACATTTCTACTGTTAATGGCATTTTTGCGTGTTAAGACGGCTATGCGTGTGCTTGGTGCATAACGAATGCTCTAGAGATTTTGTTACAATCTCATAGGAGCGACCCTACTCCACATTCATAGAGGTAATTCATGAAATGTACATGCATTGAGCACACCATCCCATACGATTATGAAATCATTAAGAGATTACGATCATCCTCACAAAGATGTATTCTAGCACTTTCTCACATCATAGGAGGGAAATATATTTTTATTTTAGTGCTAGCAGAACTAACAAGCGACTCTTTCTTACCCATTGAGGTGATTTTGAATTTGCTTTAGTCCCATTCCCCTCAATGTTTCATTAATTTGTTTCCTCCTTAGGTGTTTAATCAAACGATCTTCAAGGTTTACCTCAAACCTCGTATAATCAATTGAAATTACACCATGTTCCAGCAGTTGCCTTAAAATATTATGTCTAAATCAAATAAGTTTTATTCTATGCCGCACCTATTGAAGATTGGCTATCACAATTTAAAGACACTAATGGTATTGAATTTTCACCCAGTGGAATTTCTTCTAAGAAGTTTTTCAACCACTTAACCTCAGAACCAACTAATTCCATAGCAGTTAGCTTAAAATCCCTTGAGTATTTGGTTATGAAAATTTTCTTAGTTGACTTCCACATGACGTAGCCACCACCAAGAGTGAAATATAGCCACTAGTGGATTTTGTCTCATCTGAGTCGAGACCTTACTAGCATCACTGTATCCTTCTAATACAAAGGGAAATCCACTATAATGGATACCGTAATGCATGGTAGGCCTAAGGTATCTTATTAACCTCACTAGAGCCTGCCAATGTTCACAACTTGGACAGTGAGTATATCTACTCAACCTACACACAACGCATGTTATATCTGACCTACTATAATTTATTAAATGCAACAAACTCCTAATAATATGTGCATGCTTAGATTGAGCAGATGAATCTCCTTCAATTTTATTAAATGAACACTGGAATCATAAAGAGTACTTACAGGAGATTCATCAAATTGTTCAAACTTTCTCAAATTTTTTTCAATATAATGCTCTTGAGAAAGTAAGATATCATTATCATTCTTTATTATCTTAATACCCAAAATTAATTTCCCTTCACCCAAATCTTTCATATCATAATTTGAAGTAAGAAAATGTTGTCTCCAGCACAACATCCATGCTAGTACAAGTTTTATGTAAACACACATTTCTACTTCAATAGTAGAAAAACCACCACTTTGCAAAACTTGATTTAATTTTTCATGCCTTTGTTTAAGCGCTTGCTTTAAACCATATAAAGATTTAACAAGTTTACAAACTTTGTTTTCTTGCCCATAAATGACACATCCTTAAGGTAGCTTCATATAAATGTCCTCTTCTAAATCACCATTTAAAAGTGCAGTTTTGACATCCATTTGGTGAATAAAAATTTTATGAATCGAGGCTAAAGTGATAAGGATTCTAACAGAAGAAATTCTTGTTACAGGAGAAAAGGTATCAAAATAATCAATATTTTCTTTTTGAGTAAAGCCTTTGGCTACTAATCTAGCCTTATATCTAATCAATTTTTCCATCAAGAAAGTATTTTTTCCTAAAATCCCATTTTGCAACCAATAGGTTTTATTCCTGGAGGCAAATCAACCAAAACCCAAGTTTTGTTTGATTTAAAGAATCAATTTCAGCTTTTATGGCTTCCTTCCAAAAACATAGAGAAGAAATTGCTTCATAAAAATGTTTGGGTTCATCTTGCACTAAATAATAACAGAAATCATCTCCAAAAGCTTTTTCCTTTTCTTTATATTTTACTTCTCTGTAAATTCTCAACTGAACTTTCATTTGAAATTTGTTTACAAGAATAATTTGGATTTTCATTTCTTTTAGGAATGTGCTCTACTTTTAGAGGAAATATATGTTCAAAAAATTCTTCATATTTTGTTTCAATAATCATGCTACTTTCCAAAACATCACTTTTTAAAACAAAGAAATATCATCACTTTATCGAACATAACCAATAAACATACAATCAGAAGTTTTAAAACTTTAGCAAGACACCCCCACGCTTTCAAATATTGAAGATTAGTCATAAAGCCTTTACATAACTCATATGGTTTCTTATTGGTTTTCCTATGAGGAATTCTACTATCACTGAAGATGAAAGAAGAGGAAGCGTAACAGGGAGAAGGGCAAGCATCAAATCTTTCCAAGCCTTCCTGCATAAAGCCCAACTTGTGGATTTAGGATTCACAGGGCCTAAATTCACATGGCAGAGAGGGTGGCTTCTAATGTGTTTTGGACAGAGCTCTAGGGAACAACCAGTGACGATGTGAGAACCCAAATACTATTGTTATACATTTACCTAGAATGCAAAGTGATCATAGCCCACTATTGATTAAACAAGGAGGGATAACTCAAAGCCAAGTCAAACTATTTCATTACATGGTCTCTTAGACTCTTCACCTAGGTTTTAAGGACTCATCACTAGCTCCTAGAGCCAAGCCAAGACGTTAGAAGAAAACAAAGTTCACTTGGCTGCTGCTGCTCAGAAATGGAACCAAGAGGTGTTTGGCCAAATAGGGAGAAAAAAGGATGTTTTCAGGAAACGCCTAGTTGGGGTACAAAAAAAATCCTTGAGCAGCATCCTTTCTCCATTAATTTGATCGAGTTGGAGAGCACTCTTCTTAAGGAGTATGAGACCATTCTTCTTCAAGAGGAAATATTATGGATTCAAAAGTCTCATAGTGAGTGGATCAAAGAGGGTGATCAAAATACAAGGTTCTATCACACAAAAGATTTGATTAGATGAAGGAGAAATCGTGTGACAATGCTTCAGAGGGATGATGGTACATGGGAGGTAGACAAGAGTAAGCTAAGTCATATGACAGTTGAGTTTTTCCGGAATCTGTATTCAGTGGAGCAAAGTAATACAAACAAATACACTACTATAGGTATGTTCCCACCTCGCTTTGATTCTATGCTAATGCTTCTTAATAGATCTGTAACTAGGGAGGAAGTCAAGCAATCTCTTTTTGAAATGAGTCCTCTCAAATCACCGGGGTTGGATGAACTTCATGCTTCCTTATTCCAATCTCATTGGGAAATTGTTGGAGAATCCTTGTTCAAAGAGATAGCTAATATATTCGAAGGTGGTAAGATTGATCCCCTTCTGAACAGGACCCTTATATGCCTTATATTGAAGGTAGATCACCCTCAAAAGCTAAAGGAATTTAGGCCTATCAGTCTCTGCTCAACCGTCTACAAGTTGATTACTAAGATCATAGCCAACAGACTCAAAAATGTTATGCCCTTGTTCACTTTGCCATATCATTCTAGCTTCGTTAAGGGTTGGAACATCACTGACAACATCCTTATAGCACAGGAGGCTATTCACTCTATGCGCAGGAAGACGAGTAATAATGGTTGGCTAGCTATAAATGTTGATCTAGAAAAGGCTTTTGATCAACTTCATTGGGACTTTATCAAGGATACCTTGGAAGATGCCAATATCCCTAACCCTCTTATCAACATCATTATGAAGTGCATTACTACGGCAACCATGCAAGTTTTATGGAATGGGCAACCTTTAGTCCCATTTGTGCCTCAACGAGGGATTCGGCAAGGTGATCCCCTCTCCCCGTACATCTTTGTCTTGTGTATGGAAAGACTTTCTCAGACAATATGCGCGGAGGTAAGTCACGGAGCATGGAAACCAATAAAAATGGGGAGAATTGGGCCTCCACTGTCTCACTTATTTTTCGCGGATGATCTCATATTGTTTAGTACAGTAACAAACACTCAAGTCAAGCTTTTTCATCACGTACTAGATGCTTTTTGCCAATCTTTTGGTCATAGGGTTAGCAAAGCCAAGACAAGAGTTTATTTCTCTAAAAACATCCCTGCTCAGAAAGCCCAAGCAATATGCAATGAACCAGGATTCTAGAAGGCTGACCAGTTGGGGAAATACTTGGGAGTGCCTCTCATTCACTGTAGAATATCTAAGGATACTTATAATTACCTAGAAGATAGGATTCAGGCCAAGTTATCGGGATGGCGGACTAAAACCCTCTCCTTGGCAGGTCGAATAACCTTGGCACAATCAGCTCTCTACACCATACCTCAATATGCCATGCAGTCGACCCGCTTACCCGTATCTACTTGTGAAAGAATTCAGGCTCTTATTCGTAATTTCATTTAGGGCTCCACAGAGCAAGGAAAACACGTCCACCTAATCAATTGGGAGACACTGTGTTAACCAAGGAGAAACGGTGGTAGTGGCCTTAAGGATTTTCGAGGTCAGAATTCAAATTTTCTCATAAAGCTTGTGCACTCCCTAATCTCACAACCTAATAAGTTATGGGTCTAGATTCTTCGTTTGAAATATAATTGGCCTATCTCAAGCACTGCTAACTCTAAGACCTACAATATGTCTCATCTTTGGAGAAGCCTGATGATAGTTTGGGATGATGCTAACTTGGGTGGTCGCTAGGTACTGGACATCAGGTTCAATTCTGGTTTGATCATTGGATTGGTGATCTTGGTCCACTGTATTATCTTTCCTCAACCCCCATTAGCTGAGGCGGAGCTGCATAAGACTCTGGATGCCTACATTAACACGCAGGGTACTTGGGAGTGAGGAGCCTTCAGTGAGCACTTACCTGAAGATATTCTTAATGAAATAGCTAACATTAAACCCCCCCTCAGCCAGTGATCCACCGTTCTCTCATACCTGGCATCCTACAAGTACAGGGAAGTTCACTGTTAGTTCAGCATACAACCTAATCATGCGAGGATGCCAAGTGGGATTTAGTATGGAAGTGGGTGGGAGTGCAAAGAGTTAGATCTTTCTTATGGCTTGCTCTGAAGAACAAGTTGCTCACTAATTGCGAGCGAGACAACATATGGCTCATAATCCTAGATGTGGTATATGTGGGGAAGGCACCGAAGATGTCAACCACGTGCTGCAACATGCAAGCTAGCATCTGCCTGTTCGAGGCTTGTCTTGCCGGCCCACAATAATTCATTGTTCTTGCTCTACCCCTTTGATGAATGGTTAATCAAGAATCTCCAAACAATATATGGTAATCCAGACTAGTGTATTACTTCGGGATCATGTGCTGAAAATCATGGTCTGCTAGGAATCAATATATATTTTGTAATAAGGTTGTTCATCCTCATCAATTGGTTAATGAGGTTCTTGGACTCAGTGAGCATACTAGGAATGTCCAGAAACTCCTTAGGATAATCCTATGTCTGCTGTGTGTCTCTTCCTTCCTTCCCCCTTCATGTAATCTCATTTTACTTTTATCCATTTGAATAATATTGTCATCTTTTACTCAAAAAAAAAAAAAGAATAAGCCGAAATGAACGACGTCGTGATCGAGAAGAGCGTCATAAAACCAAATGTCACCAAGACCAAGGAAAACTCATCCCCGATTTGTCAGAACCAAGCTTAACGATTATGGGAGATAAAAAAAAATGCTGGATGTGGCCCTCTCTTCCAGTAATATAAAAGCGAGACGTGAAAGCTACCAATGAATGTAACATCCTGATGTTTCTTACATATATGGTAAAGACGTCCACTACAAAATGGATATTAGAATGTCAAAATGATAAACATGAAAAGTGTCTTTTATAATATTAAGTATAAAAACAATTGCTGTAATCGAAGAAATTATAAGAACCCAATACAAAGAAAAATAATTACAAAAAATTGGTTAAGAATGAAGTAAATTATAAGAACTTGCATATTAATTTTCCCTTCTCTCTAAATTCTTGAATAAACTTGAATCCAATACAAGTTTCAAGACATGGTGCCGAGCCCTGTTAATATTCATGAAACACAGATACAAATGTTCTTCCAATTCATCCAACTGATCACTAAAACTGCATTGACTTTTCTTCATAAGTCGAGCCACTTCGCCATTGGCTTGGAATTGATCTTCTTTTCTCTCAAGCCAAAACCTGATATTCGTCTTCATGTGCTCTAATTCATCATTGGCTCGAGCCACAAGTCCACTTATCGTCTCAAAGTCCCTGCACAGTATATATGTCCCCTTAGCAGCCGCGTCAAGCTGAGCCGCTACTTGAGCCGACTTCCTTTCCGAAGCCATGTCCATTATTGAAGTCATAATTAATCCAGGGGCAGCCACAAGCAACACAAGCCCATGAGCCAAGATAACCACAATTAGTGAACTTGTTAATGTCACAAGCGAGAAGGCTGAGCACCGTTTTAACTTGGTTATTAATTTCAACTTGGTCCTCACTTTATCACGCTTTGACTCGAGTTGTTTTAACAGTTGAGAACATTGGGATCGCGTTGTTCGGATCTTGCAGAAAGATGGTCCGGGTGAGGTAAATGGGTTTGAAGAGTCCGAGAACATGGTTAAATGGGTGATCAGTGCGGACAAATTTATGGGGGTAGAGTGAAGATTGGTGCTGAGGGATTGATACTGGATACGCATGTGATCAATGTCTTTTAAAATAAGGCTACAAAGTAGAGAAGCATTAGCGGTTTGGGTAAAATATTGTGAAAGAAGGGAATGGATTTTCGGCGGGTGATGGGTCATGGATAGGACCCGAGTGATGGTGGGCTGATCTGGATCCAATAGATGCTCCGCGAACAAACGGTACGAAGGGAGTCTAGCCGCCGTGGTGGATTCTCCATTGGAATAGGCAACGACACGTGTCCAGAAATCGAGGTATGATTCAGTGCGGAAGGCATTAGCATATTCCTCACGTACGTCCACGCCACTTGGGTTGTTCGGAGAGTTGAGACTGGAAGCTGTTGAAAGCAATGGCAATAAACTTAGATTTTTTTTATAATTTTTTAATTACTATTTTAAATTACTTATTGTATACAAATAACTCAAAAGTTAGGTAGATTAAAAATTATTAAATTGGTTAAAACAGTAAATGCATTTAAAAAATATAACACTTAGTTATAAAGAGAAATAAGTGAATAGATAGCTTCATTACCATTGGATCAAGATTCAATTGTTCAGATAATATTTTATTAAATAATTATTATTTTTTTGTATAAAAATAGATTAAGAAATTTAAACTGCTAAAATTTGGTTTCAGCAGTTCACGGCTGTAAATTATTATTATTATTATTATAAAGTAAATGTTTTAAGCAAAGCAAAGCTTTCTAACCATCTAGTGAGACAAGTCAATTATTGTTTAAACAATTAAAGCTTTATTTATAATGTAAATTGTCAATAATTATAAAGTATATTCACCACTAGAAAAATGCTATTTAACGATGGAAAATCCGTCACTAAATAGCTTTTTTCTATCGCTAATATTTTTCATCGCTAAATAGAAAATTTTTGAAGAAAACTAGCCATTAAATCCATCGCTAAATAGCATTTTTATGGTAGTGACTGCTTAAAGCTTTGTTTTGAGCAAAGCAAAGCTTTATTTATATATTTATATATAAAATTATAATGATATTTTTATAAAATACTAAACCCGAATAAGTGAATCATTATACAATGGTGATGAAAGAGATAAAGGAGGGGAGCTGGATCCATCTAGTGAGACTAGTCAATAATTTCTGAGAACAAAAATAGAAAGTGATAGTACTTTCAGTTTTTAATATAAAATTTATATATATTATTAGGTTATATTAGTTGATAAATCAACTATAGTAATTTTGAGAAAATTGATAAATATATTAGTTATTAAACTTCCTTAATCTCCTAATAAGTTAATTAACTTTTATTTAGGAATGGATGAAGTATTATATATTTCTAACCATCTATTAGTGCCTTTTATAAATAATAACATGTATAAAAATATTTTCATATACATAAGACCATAGAGAATGATTCATTCACTTTACTTACAAGAAATATGTATAAATGCTTTATAATCAATTTCATTCATTCACTTTTTTAAAAATTATTTTAAATTTCATCATTTAATATCTTAATAACTAATTTTACTTATTTAAATTCGTCTTTTAATTTTTCAAACTACTTGCAAATATAAAAGCTTGTTAGGGAAGTTATATAGGATTCTTTAAAGAATTATGTTTGAACAAAATAAAACTAATGGATGAAGGTTAAATCTCAAGTAAACAAAATGGATCTAAGAGGTCAAATTTAAAATTTATCAAGCCATATAATTTTACAGAAAACATAACCAAACCTATTTCTTCACAAATAATTAGAATATCCATATCCAGAGACATGTATTTTTTATAATAAATATAGTGAGTCTGTGTGTGTGTGTGTGTGTTTTTTTTTTCAATTATATGCCTATATATTCATAAGAAATAAATATATAATTTGATCAAGGGAAAAAAATACATGTACCAGAAAATGAAAGCAACATTTTCATCTTCCTAAAAAGTTTCTTCGTCATTCTGTCTTATATATCTTAACCGAAATAGAACCTGCAAAATGCAAATTTAAGAGGATTCAAGATCTATTTCAAGTTATAGCAATTAAAAAATAAATTTTGGTACGTAATATATGGAATAAATAAAAGATGACGCAATTTTTAGTGTTTGTTTGCATCAATTTTATTTTTTATTGATTTTTTGTAAGTATTCGTAAATATATAAGAATAATTTTTTTTAATTATAAAGAGGCAAAACACTTACTGTAAATGTTCCCAAACACATGTTTAATTAAAAAAATTGATCCCCAGGAAAAAAATGACAGAAAACCAAGACATAAATATCGAAAAATGTAAAACTTAAAATAGATAAAAGAAAAATAAGAAGGACATATATCTAGCCAGACCAGAAGCTATACTAACCTAAATTATAATTAATAAATTATAAAGCAAAATAAAAAAATTATAGCCCAATCCAAAAAAAAATCATTAAAAATGCTAACATAATTTCCTAGAACCCAAACTCGGGGGGGGGGGGGGGGAGGAAGTAATTAAGCAAACAATGGAGCTTACAGAAATATTATCCAATGCCATTCCTTTCTTGAAGGGAATGAATTAAAATAGATACAAATGTTATTGAAGGGAATCAATTAAAATAGATTAATGGATCAGCAGAAGATGCCATTGCTAACCTTGTTGGCAACTTGAAGAAATCTTTCTTGTTTAAAAATTTTCTTACCTACCAATCAACAATTGGTCGAACTGGTAAGAACATGTGTTTGAATCCCAGTAAGCGCTCTCATTAAGAGAAAGATCAACACTACTTACATGGGCAGCACTCTATACATCTTGAGTATGGATTAGTCGGTTGCTAATAGGTGTCGGATTACTGGTATGTGTTTCACCAAAAAGAGTCTTTTCTGCCAAAGAATAAAAAATATCATGAAGAAGGTCGCATTTGAATATTTATAGGTCGATCCCCTCCTCTTTGGTATGGGTAATATTTGTATGCTTTGAAGACGCAAAGCTTCTTTTGGCCTTGCTTCTAAGAAAGAGAATGATTGTGCAAATTAAATCATATTTCTTCCGGCACTTAACCAAGGATTAAAAGATTTGCTTTAATTTTAGATATAAGACATTTTTGTTTTTTAAAATTGACCTTTTAATTATTTATTTTATAAAAAATATTTTAGCGAAATAAATACTCATTTTTATTTATTAAATTTATAATTATTTTTTGAAATATTATCTTTTTAATTATATATTTTATAAAAAAATATTTTATAGAAATCAATGCACATGTTTTTTTAATCCAGGGAGTACATATTTAATTTTTTAGTTGACCTTGTAGTGTACGTGAAGAGTGATGTTCGATGTTTTTCAATTGTAACTCCATATCAATTTGTAGCTTCCAAGGCAGATATAAATAATTTAAATGTTGCCACGGCATGGTCCATGTTTTAGGTGAAGCGATCTCACGAGATTTCAAAACGCTTCCTTTTCTGTGTTTTTTAATACATTCACCTAATCAACATAATCATATTCAATGGTTCAGGATATTACCGGGGTCATAAAATTAAGCTCATCTCTCAGTTACAATTTAAACATTAATTTATTGCATTATGAGTTACTGATCCATTTCATTATGTTCAACCTCTATTTATTTTTGTTAATTATTGGTAACATTTTATCAGGGATAGTTCTAATCGGGATACTTTCGAGTACTAAATGTTGGCACCTTACCCGATTTGGATTTTGGTTTGTTACATTGTGAACAATTAGCTCATCCCGCTATATAACTCTCGTTCGTGGTTTATCTTATTTTTTCTTTTTTGTTAAGTATAAATATGCTTCTACTTGAAACAATCATATTTGAGGCATGGCTTAACACTAAATGTAAACCCTTTCTAAATGGAAATTTAAATATTGATTCATCATATTATGAGAGACCAATCTATTTTGCTAGGCCGAATTTCGGTGCCTATTCTAGCATTTGGTTGATTAAGGACGTTTGATGTTATGGACACTCCCCAATCAAAAATTAGTTGGCAGGAACTTACAATTTATAGTAATGTTAAACGAGGTACATGTAATTTTTGAGAAATTTATTAGGAGGTTCCAGATAAAGAACTTATGTAATGAATGGTTCCAATTTTGAAAATATTTATCAAAAGGTTCCATTGACAACATGAGGTGTTGTCAATACAGCGTATGATGTTGTCAATGTATAGGATCTCATGTTGTCAATGGGACCTTTTGATAATTATTTTCAAAATTGGGACCATTCATTAAATAAGTTCTTTATTTGGGACCTCCCAATAAATTTCCCTAATTTTTTTGCTTATTATTTGATCCATTAATTTTAATCTATACATTAGTGCCATAATAGCACTTAAGTATTATTCATCTCTTCATTAATTTCTCTAGGTCTAGAAGAATCTTCATCAACCTACAGAGATCTTACAACCATTAGGTTATATAATGGAGGTGACTCACATACGTAAAACCGCTATAGGATTTTAATTACAAAATCGCTCTGCAAAAAATTATTTGCCTTTTAGAGCTCTTTAGAAATTCTAATAATGTTAATACCATCAATATAGACAACAAGTATATCAAATTTACGTATATTTTCATAAAAATGCGATTTAATTGCTTCAAACTAAACAAAGCTTGTTTAATTAAATTAATACTATCCTCGAAAACTTGCATTTGATGCTTTTGGCATCTTGAGTTCTTCAAGAACTTTCATATAAATGTCACTGTCAAGTGTGACATTAGAATGTACAATCATGATATCTATGAAGCCCAAGTCAAGCCCTTCATTTATTGTTGGACCAATCAAATAACGAAAAGTAGTTATATCCACTATTGGTAGATATATTTCTTCTCAACATATACCAGATTTTTGTGTAAAGCATTAGGCTATAAGAATAAGTCATATTTCTTATAATTTTTCTATTTCCATTTCTCTTTCGTACAAATACAAATACCCATTTATATCCAATCTCCTTTACATTTGCAGGTGAAAGGATTATAGGTCCAACAACTTTTGGTATCTTCAATGACGTTAATTCTACATTAATGCTTTCCATCTATAGGGGTCAATCCTTCATTTGTTGGTGCTCAACAATGGATATTGACTCATAATCTTATCACCATTTATTACGTAATTTACTATAAGATGTTGTTAATGTTGATTTCATTTTGTTTTATCAGATTCCATAATTTATTGAAATCTCATTATTTTCAAATATATCAATGACCTTAGTCTCTTTTAGGACTACAACATACCCTTATGGAGAAAATAACTTTTCAAGAGTTAACACTTCTAAAGTAATTAGAGAGTAATAGAAAAAAAAGGCTCTTATTGACTATCTTAAAGAGTGTATAGTGTGTGTGTTGCTCGCATTTATAGGTATGGATTTATAATATTAGGGTAAATCAATATAGAAGATTATATGATATAATAAGGGGATGTAAAAGATACTTGGGAATAGCGAGATATATGATTATCAATGTAACAATGGTCATAACAAATGGAATTTTAGAAGTTAAAAAACAATTTTACCTCAAGGAGGAGATATAAAACAAACTATAAGCCCAATGGAAATAAATAAACCACAAGGATCAAATTTAAAATAAATTATAAGAACATTCAAAATCCAGGATTTCCTCGCGTTTTGGTGAGAACTTAACCAACCCCTTGGCTGAGGAGGACTTCACAAAGTCGTGAGTGCTCGATCGCAAACAAATACATACTGGAGCATAATGTTACGTCATTTATATTATACCTAATAAAAATATTTTAAATATATTCTATTATAGATTTTATATCCAACAAATTTTTTTAATTATTTTCTTTCTCCTAATAATATTCTGTCCAACACAAGTTTTAATTTATAGACTCTAATTATTAATTCGTCTAAACCATAGCGTTCTGAATACACAGTAGAGTGCATAAATGGATTGTGTCATCACACAAACATATAAAAAGTCTTGTA
The DNA here is from genome assembly GCA_025593235.1 of Vachellia pachyceras. Taxonomy (NCBI): domain Eukaryota; kingdom Viridiplantae; phylum Streptophyta; class Magnoliopsida; order Fabales; family Fabaceae; genus Vachellia; species Vachellia pachyceras. The sequence continues at coordinate 18,557 of JANTPZ010098168.1, forward strand.
TCATTAAGGGACCGCTAGTATTTATTTCAATTTTCTTCTTGAATTTTTTTCCCTCTTTGATCATAGGCTCCAGTTTGTCTGATTTTAGCCCATTGACTACGTATTCATTAGTTTTCTTACGAAACCAACAGGTCCACTGTTATACTGATTGATAACATTTTAAAATTGTTAAAATATGGATCTGATCTACTCTTAATGAATTAGGCCCAAAACCCATGTGTGTTGAGATATATGTGCAAATAAATACACTTGTGGGAATAAATGAAAATTCCTAAAATATAATTTTAAAATTCAAACATTTTGAGAGGGAATTTTCAGAGGGAAATGTGGGCAGTTATAATTATGAGTTTATTATATAATTTATAAATAAATGGATTATCCCTTAAAAGAAGGAGATAACCATACACGGGACAAAAGATGTGAAAAGTTCCCATATGCTCACTATGTGAAATTCTCTCTCTCCGTAAACTCTCCTCCTTTACAAAAGCGCATTTGCTGTGAAAAAACAATTTTGGATCCAAATCAGTGATCCATAATACATGTGTAACGTCTCCATTTACTACTGCAGCTTATGAAGAAAAAAAAAACGATGGGTCAAAGGCTGGTTGTTTGCGTGAGTCAGTGGTGAAATTTTTTTCAACAGCCTTTGACTGTCTAAAGGCTGATTATGCGTGTGTAGTAGGGGAATTCAAGGCAGCGGCTATGGTTTTAAAACAAAAGAAATTTAGGCAGAGAGTTCGACTGGCTGATGATGTGAGGATATTATAAATAGCCGACCACATCCATCATTCACTTCACACACACATCCTATTAGTGAGGAGATCGCCGGTAGAGTGAGGGAGAGGGGGGGAGCGTTGGAGGGGAAAGAGACATCTGGAAGGAGTATTTTTTAGTCTAAGGCTATACTTCTGCAATTATTTAGGTAAGTAAAACGTCTTATTTTCAGTAAACTTCCTTCACGAAAATTGTTCCAAATATTTTTCTCTTTCTATTGGTAGTAATATTATACTGATTAGAAAATATTTTGGTATTTTTATTTTCGTTAAGTTTAAATTTTATTTATAGAAGACCATAAAAATGTAGATGTATTTTTATAATTAAGATCTATGATTTTATATTTATTTTTTTTCTTATGCCTAAAATATTTTTTTCGAATTTAGTTATTTAAAAAAAGATATCATTTTTGATATATTGATATTTGAACTAATTAGTTGATGAGTAAATGGTTAGATTGATAATAGCAAATTTATTAGTCTTACTAATACATGATTTAAAATATATACATTCGTATATATATAGTTAAATATATTTTTTTTATAAAATAAATATATATACATATACATATCTGTATATATATATATTTTATGAGTATATATATCTTTATGATAAAAAAAGTGTGTAAATAAATTTCTATGGGTACCTTTATTTATTAAAAATTCATTTAAATAATTTATTTGAGATATTAAAGGTATTCTTGAGATTTTAATTAAATTAGATTGTTTAATAAATTAAGGGTTTCTAATTTAAAAACTATTGTATCTTTAAAATCCTAAACTTTAACTTATAATTTTAGTATAATTAATAATAATACTAAATAGTTGAAATAATAATTTCAAGTCTTTTGAGCAATGATCTTATCACCCAAACTAGTTGTAGACTAATGTGTAGTACTATTTAATTTTTGTAGACCATTTATAGGGTCTTGGTGTTGGGCGAGGATTTAGCTGTGGTAATGTTTTATTGCTTGGCAAGAGGTAACCACTTTCCTCTCTTTATGCATGCTTGTGATATGTTTGTGAGTGATTTTAAATAATTAAAATTCTGAAAAGTACCTTTGATATTTGAGTTGCTTAACAAAATTATATTGTTAATGAAATTGTCTTGTGGGACATATTTTCGTTATGAAATAAAAAGGTGATTTATTTATATTGTTTTATGATATTGCAAATGATGCTTCTAGAATCTGTGATATTGATCATAATACATGATAGATTTATTAATTGATGATATGAAAGGGAATGGTGGATGGTGATTTGATGGGAGATTATTTTAGAGAAAATAAGGGGGTGATGGTGAGCTACAAGGTGTACGCTGGTTAGTCCTTTGGCCTAATTGTATTTGATAGGGCAATGACACCCTGCTATTATAGTAGAGGGGGAACCCATGGTCCGTTTTGGTGTGCTGTGAATTTTGGTCGGTCCACATCACTTGATCGGAGAGCTCGATATTTGTACTACAAGTTGTATAGGACAGTACTGGCACATAGGTTCAGTAAGAGGAAATAAGGTTGGGGGACGAATAAGGGAGATTAGATAAACAAATCTTGTGCATTGATTTTCATGCAACTTTATTATGAGATAAGCATGAGATTATGATGTCATAATTTGATAAACATGTATGTTTATATATAAGTTGATTAAGTGACATTTTGTTATGCTATTATATTTAGTGTGACTATCCCACTTGACACCTTATGGGCACTTACTCGTATGCCTAATGAGATTGAATTGTTGGTTGCTAAGACGTTTGTATCACCCTGTTGCTTTAACATTTTTTTCAGGTGTTAATTCCCGTGCTGATCCTTCAGGGAAGACTCCGGAAGCTTGAACTACTTTCATTAAAAGTAGTACTTCATTCTTTTTGGATTATGTTGTATTATTATATATTGCCACGTTAGGGCTCATCATGCATATGTTGACTGATTGTTGAATTATTTTGACCGTTTGACTTATTGATGGTTTACGTTTGATCTGAATCTTTGTGGTCTAACGCTCGTTGAAAGTTTCGATATTAACTAGTCAAAGAAATTTTTAATTAAATATTTTGTTATTGACTTTTAAGAAAAAGATTTTATATGTGGGCATATGTGGAGATATCAAGTAGCCATCTATAGGTACGTCCTGAACTCTTTCAAAAATTTTCAAAGAAAATTACAGCATAGGCCTTAATGTAGTTTAAATTTTAAAATAATGATCCTTATTTAAAATTTAAGAAAAACTAAAATTGTAAGAAACATGCACTATTGAACTTCCATGGATGGCACTAAAACTAATTAAGCTGAGGTTGGCTAGTTTGACCGATGGACTGATGGTCTATGTCTTGACAGCTTACAGAAAAATGTTGGATGAGTTAAGCCGATAATTTTGATAATTTCTTTTTTTTTCGTCCTTTTTAAACCAGAGACAATCTCATTTTGAGTTAAAAAAGAAAGCAAAAGTTAATAGTAGTTAGATTTATGCACAAACAACTCATGTTTTGTGAGATTGTTCATGGTTTATGTATGAATATTCCATTTATTTGTTAATTAATATATTTTTAAAAATTACTTTTCTTATAAATGAATTTTAAATATTTGTTAATAACATTCTACTCAATTTAAATCCTATCAAACACTACCCCATCCATACGTAACTCACAATGCATGAACACAAAAAAAAGTCAACAGACCGGGATGAAGGCCGTCCGTTTTACGTTAGGTTGGATGATCACCCATCTTCACCTACAAACTCACTTGCCCACAATCAAACTCAATCAAAATAAAGAAGGACAACAACACGGTGATGCTTGGAGGAGTCAAGAAGAGTTTTTGTATGAAAAATTGTTTTAATTTACCTCCTCTCCTAGCTTTCTAGCTTCAATCCGCAAGTTTATATTTCTTAAGGCCACTTTCATTTTTTCATACAAATTTACAAAATCTCATTTGTTGATTAATACCTATATACCATTTCCTTTATTTATGACACCAAATGGTTTGGGAAATTCAATGATATTTTCCATTCATTATCCAATTACTTTTCTTATAAAAGTTTTTTAATATTTTAATTAGTTTATATTATTTTTGTTGGATTTTTTTGGTTGGATTCCCCTTTGATGAACTAGATCAATTAATTTGAATAATTACTAATATAAATATATATATTAGTAATTATTCAAATATCATTTAAATAACCTACGTATATAAATATATTTATTTATATTATTAATTGACTTAGTCAATTGAGACGTTGCAATAACTCTCAACTAATGGTAGTAGTGAACATGTCCCTAGCACATAAATATGACGGCATCCCATAAGTTTTTCACTCCAGTTATTGAGTTTATCAACTACTCTTTGCTCTCTCTATATTCTTTCTTTTGTGATGCTCAGCTCTGTTGTACCACTATGTTTGAACTTTAAATTTTCTAGTGGTCAAGGGCAGATCTAAGTGTATTTCATTGGATTTAACTGCACACTCTAACTTCTAAAAAATTATGTATATATTATTACTATATGATTTATTTTACATCAATTGATTTGTTAATTTTAAACCCACTGAATTTTTGCTCAAATTCTTTTCAAAATATACTGAGAATAATTCACATTTATCTTCTTAAAAAATAATTCACACTCCCTAAATCAGGATATGAGGATCTGAGTCTGCAAATACTGTGGTTTAGACTAGCTTAAATTTTTACTTAGGATTCGAAAGATCAACCCACTGAATTCGGAGTTTTGACCCCGATCTGAATATAGATCCTTTCGGAAGGTTTCTCTCCGCATTATTTAAAATTTTCATACAATTTCAGTTATGATTGATTCATCCAGTTAGGTAGCTATATTCTTGAACCCTCCTTCAGCTTAAATATTACTCGTATGCCCAACAAGCATCAAAACAATAAAAACACGAAAAGACTTGGACGGTTGGACTTCTAGTAAATTCCTCAGAATCTATTTTCTTTATTTTTATCTTCCAGAATACACCTAACCATTCAATAGCATTTCTGTCCTTCCTTTTTTTTTTTTTCAAAGCAGTAAATAGCATTTCCAAGGTGCCTTAAAAAAACCAAAAAAAAAAACATTTCTAAAGGCGTTGAGATGTGACGATCAAGCCAGCTACATATTATGCTTTCTTCTAGAAGTCGTCTCCTCCATAGTCGTCTCCTACAAGATCATCCTCCACTCTCTCTGCGGCTTCATCTGCAATATGATCCTCCAAAGCATCAACCCCTTCTGCAAGTGCGATTCCACCCAACGCTCCAGCCACTGCGCCCACAGCCAATCCCGTCCCCATCCCACCAAACTTGCTCTTCTTCTTCTCCTCTCCAACATACGCCGGCTGGCTCCCCTGACCGTAACCGTAACTCGGCTGCCCGTACCCCGTTGGAGGTGGCGGTGCATTATATCCACTGTATGGGTACCCAGCCTGCTGCGGCGCTGAATAGTACGCATCTTGCGGCGGTGGTGCGCCGTATGGATAACCATACGCCGGTGGGGCGCCAGGGTAATCACGCGACCCCGATGACGGTGGTACGCCGTAAGGGGGGGCGTAATACGAACCAGGCGCACGGTAGTCTACTTCTCTGATGGAAATACCAACCTCCACCTTACCTTGTGGCCGCCCAGACGGTCGCTTCAGGGTCAACTTGCGGATAGTGCGATCGCCGATCCCGACGTCTTGAAGAACCTCGTTGAGCTTAAGCTTAGCCGAGCCGATGAGCGGCTTGGTGTCCTCCTCGGATCCGGCGTGGACGACGTCGATGTAGAGGGTGAAGTCCTCAATTGGACCGGACGGCAAAGGGATCCTTAACGTCTCATCCCAAAAGGCTTCAGTGTCGCCGGAATCGTCGACCCTGGTGGAGCACTTGTTCTTGGGATCAACCCAAACGACAGCGTATGGGCGATTGGGGCCGTGACGCCAGTTCACGTTCTTCAGGTTCGTCGCAGATTCGATCTTAATTTCTACCTCGTAGCGGGAAGCCATGGATGAGGTTGAAGATGAAGAAGAGTATTTAATGAATAAGGACTTAGAATGCGAAAACCAGTTGGGTGATTCTGGGATTTATAGGTCAGTGGTGAAGGAGAAGAGGGGTATTGTTTGGCCCTCGCTTTATTGAGATAATTACAGAATATGCTTTGGGAACGGATCTTTTACAAAACCCCCCCATTAAACTTATACGGTAAGTCTTTACAATCGGTAAGTCTTTACAATTTCATCTCATTTTAATTATGTAAAGGTTTAACATTCTAATTTGCATCTTTTATGGTGTATTTAACTTTTTAAAGTATTTTTTAAATGTGTTTAGCATTTTAAAATATATGCTTTTGGAGTATTGAGATTTGAAATATTTTTTACCCACATCCATCATTTTAAAAATATTTTTGTGCATCTACCATTTTGAATTGTGTTTATAGTTTTCTTATGATAATGGGTAAATTTTTTGCTGACTAAAAATACTGTGAAAATGAGTTATAAATAGAATTTAAACATTTTTAAAAATAGAAATAAGTAATTCCTAAAAATTTAATTTTTGAAAGCTTCAACTTTTGAATTTAGCCAAACAAAGGAAGATAAATAGGGGAGGTTGAAGTGGGGGAATATCGTCCAGGGTGGGGAATAAACGAGGAGAGATGTCTTAGAAATTAAGCAATCGTCTACTTCCTTGGACACATCTACGGTCCTTTTTTATTTTTATTTTTAAGAAAGAGTTATTAGTATTATTACAGCAGATAAAATGACATTGAAAGTCAATTTTTTTTATTGGATACTTCCTCCATCTAATTTATAAATAACATTATTCCACGTATGAGTATCATTTTTATATTTATCTAAGAATTTAATGAATTTTTTATTCTCAATTAATTGTATATTGTCTAGAGTTTTCACTTGTTCTTTCTTTCTCTTATTAATTCTCTTCGTGATTAAAAGTATGCTTAGAAAAAATTATATTACTCTTAATTAATTTTAACCAATAATTTGATTTACGTTATTTGGATAGTTGTTACTTATAAAATCATATCAAAGAACTTGTTTCCAATAGTGCATGCAAGCTAAGATACAATTATCTCAAAATCTGTAAAAATCATTTCGAAATCCAAAAAAATAATCTCAACATCTGTAAATTCTTCTTGATTTTTGTTAATTATTTTTACAATCTGTAAACTCTTTTTTTCCAATGGATTCCTCAACGCATCCAAAATCATAGAAGGGATGAGTGCTTAATATTTATATTTATTATTTATAATAAAATTCTGAAACACTCCATTTGCCCCCTTTAATCAAAATCTTATTGTAGAAATAAATAATGAAACACTTATTTTTGTGTTATTTTATTTTCAAAATTTTATAATTAACTCATTATAAATCTTATGAAAATTAGAATGCATTTTAATTAAGTTTTAATCTTTAATTTAGGTTTTCTGTTAAAACAACTAATAGCATGTAGTAGGGAACTTTTTTCAGGAAGAGTGGATTTAATTAAAACCAAATATTCTCTAAACACTTGCTGAATCTAAATTTGAAGGAAAAAATGGAAATTGAACCAACACGTAATATAAAAGTATAAATTAAAACAAAGTCTTAGCTATTCTGTCCAAAAAAAAAAAATTATTGGCATATTAGTAAACTTTTTTTGGGGGAAAGTAGATCTAATTAAAAACTGATCCTCTCTATAGATTTGCTGAATCTAAAGTTAGTAAAGAATTTGACCTAAGTTTTACACTCAAATATCTATCGCAAAAAAAAAAAAAAGTAAAGAATTTGACCTAACTTTTACACTCAAATGTTTATTAGTGAAATAGTATTAATTGTACACAGAACACTAAAGTTTGAACATTTTATAAATTATGAGAATAATGTTATTAAATTTGGGTTAAGAGATAAAAATAGCTGAAATTTTTACAAATAGGCATGGGTCACACAAAAATTATTGGAGGGCCATTTTGAACCAGAAAGTTTTAAAATGGGGCATTTTAGTCTCGTCATTAAAAATGTTAACTTTGACCGTTAGTCCCACAATAAAAAGTCAGTCCACTTTGATAGTCAATGTTAATATTTTTAATAATAGGGATGAAAATGCTCAATTTTAAAATTTTTACGTTCAAAATGATCCATCGATAACTTTCCTTATAACCTGTGATCATTGATAAAAATTTTCAGATTATTTTTACCCATTTAGTTTAAAGTTAAATAGAATATATGTTGGTGGCGAGAATAAGTATTATAGAATAAATGGAGACATTTTGGAAATTTGAATCGAATGAGAGGACAATTAATTAATTATTTAGATCTGATTTACCATATATTCCATGCTTCAAAGGTAGCGTTGGAGTGGGAATAAACAAACAATCATGCGTCCCGCCAAAGAAAGGAACGTGAGAGAGAGAGATTGGTTGGGTTTAGATAACGTTATTGTATTGGATGTCACAGCACTACGCCTACGCGGAGTTAACACGGGCGTCTTTCTCTTGGCTTGATTTTTGAGAAAAGACCAAATGGAGAGACCAATACGAAGCTTGGATACTATTGAAGTCCATGACGGAGTCAGATCCTAACTTAGAGGGTGTGAAATATTTTTTAAAAAGATAAATAAGATTTATTTTTAATATTTTTTGAGAAGAATTTAAGGAAAAATTTAGTAGGTTCAAAATTAATAAATGAGTGGGTGAAAAATAAATTACATAATACAAATGTATACCTAATTTTCTTAAGTCAGGGATGAAGCTGACTCAGCTAAAGTGAACTTAGGTCCGCCTTTGATTGAACTGCAATATTTCAAATATTGTTTGATTAAAAAAATTACTTCATAAGAATTTGAAAAATTAAGCTGAGATTATTCTATGGGTTGCAATCAAAGTGAAGCTACTAACAAATGCTGAAAGTAAATCTGATCATTTTTGCTATGAAAGTACTCACTTTGGACCACTGAATATCCATAAATTTTTTTTTTGGAATCAGACTCAGCCCAGAAGTTTATAAAATGTAGCATTTTTGTCCTGAAGCAACGAATCTTTAACTGATGTTTGCATTCCACGCTTCATCTTTAGCATATTTGAATGATGCATATGTTCATTCGAATGAAGACTTATTAAAAATTATTAACTCTTATTCTGTAATTTATTTTATAATTTATTAAAATTTTGTAAATGTTAAATATATTAAAAAATTTTAATTTATTAAATCTAATTTTTAATATATTATAAGATTTATTAAAATTTATTTAATGGTAAAAAATATGTAGGATTTTTTTATTTTCAAATATCAACAAAAATTTTGTTCAAATTATGTTAAAATAGTAAAGGCCAATATTATCAGACCTTCTGAATGACATGCTACCAGATATTCCTGAGCTTTTCTTGAGATAGTGGTTTTCTTAAGAACTCAACTGCACCAGGCTTAAGAAAGAACATATAATTAAAAGGCAAGCACCAATAATTATGATGCAATTAAAAAGCAAGTATATAAGTTATAAAATCTAATACTACTGAAATTTGAACTAGATAGTCATTCTTCTATTAGAGGCCTGATTTAAAACAAATTCATATTTTGGTCCATAATTGAAATTGTTGATATTGTGTTTTGATGATAACAAAATTGATATTTAATGTGTTAAAAAGGAATTATGAATTCAATAAATGTTTTTGAAACTTGATTTCCTGAGCTCGACGTAGTTTTTCAATGCTATAACTTAATGTTCTATGAAAATGTTCGAGTAATTGGTAAAAGTATTAACAGTACTCAAGCATTGCAACTCAATGCTCAAGCACTGTGTTTTATAATTGATGTTTTTAGCAACACTTTTACCCAGTGCTTCAAGTAAAAACATTCAAGTATTGGCAATGCTCGAGCATTGGAGCTCAATGCTCGAGTATCGGGTTCTGAAAAAGTGGTTTTATGCAATGCTCTCACCGAATACTTCAAGCATTGGTAGGAAGTATTGCTAATTCTCGAGCACTGGTACTCAATGCTCGAGCATCGGGCTTAAATAAGAAGCCATTAGAAAATACTGTCAAGCAATACTTCAAGCATAGACTGAAAGCATAACAATGCTCGAGCACTAGGACACAGTGCTCGAGTGTTGAAGGTTTACATCAGTGCTATCAGTCAATGCTTCAAGCAAAAGTAGAAAGTAGAGCCAATTCTCAAACATTAGAACTCAGTGCTTGAGTGTTGAGAATAAGTGATGTGAAGTAAATACTACCAGCAGAGCTAATGCTCAAGCACTAGGTTTCAGTGCTTGAGTATTGAAGATTTTTATACTATGTTGCGAGTAAATGCTGCCAGCAATAACTAGAAGCATTACCAATGCTCGAGCATCGGGATTAAAGCTTTACTGATCACTCATACTTTCTGTAAATGCTCCAGCAATTTGTGGCAGCACTCACAATGCTCGAGCGCCATGATCTAATGCTCGAGCACCATGATCTAATGCTTGAGCATTGAGTTTGTTAAACATATTTTTTCATCTTTGCTTGCACTAAATGCTCCAGCAATATTTGAAAGCACTATCAATGCTCCAGCATTAAGACACAATGCTCAAGCACTGACTCTATTACTGGCAAAATCTTTCCAATGCTCCAGCGCCAACTAATAGCATTGAAAATATTGGAAGCATTATGCATTAATGCTCGAGCATCAAGATTATTTTTCAAATACTTTCATAATATGCTCCAGCATTTGGTTATAGCATTGAACTTTTCTTTGAAATATACACTGCAATACTCGAGCATTGGAGTGTCATGCTCGAGCACTGCTTTATCTGACAACTTTGCCTCTAACACACTCCACCTACGCTCTGCAGAAAGCTTTCCTTATTTGTGTAACGTATTTTTGAATGCTAAATACTCTCATAAATGCAGGAATCTTGACTTATGAAATAAGGAATGAAAAGCAAACTCTTTTTCAGACGTGAAGCTTTCAACGTTCATCTGTCACCTTCGCTATAGTTCATTCAAGCTGCATTAATAATTTCATTAATAGCGAAGTAGATTGGTTGGTGATGGGAGTAACATCTATTAATGGAGTCTAACTGCTACTTCATTACTCCTCACCTATAAAAGCACAAGCATTCAATACAGAGACACGAGGACAAACACTGTGAATATTCTACGACATTTATTTCGCTATATGTAAGTCATTCAATATACTTTTTGTGCTTCAGTAATTGCTATATACTCTTTGAGAGAGTTTTATCTAGCCAATCTTCATTATAAATCAGCTAGAAACTCAAGGTTGGTTGCCTTGAGCTTGTTGGGTTAAGTTTAAGTCAGAAAACAGAGTGTGCGATATTCTGTTTTAGTGAAAAGTGTAAGGAGGAGTGAGTTCCCATTGTAAAGGCTTGTTGTAACACCTTCTATTTTCCCCCTATTTCCTCATATTAGATCACTTTAGAACTACTATTGGGATTTTTATGACTCAAATTGGCTTTTTTGGTGAACTAGAAAAATTGTTCGTTTTCTTTAAAAACGATGTTACTGTTTACTGGCTCTGTTTTTCAGATTTCTGGGTCAACTTTGAAAAAATCATAATTAATTCTAGAAAAATCGAAACTGAGTGGTTCCAATTTCTAAATTTTTCTAAGTGATCTATAGGGGAAAAATACTCACTGGTTCCAATCCTTGCCCATTTGCATCAGTTTATTCCAAAAATGTGCATTGTTCCAGTGGTCGCTTCCAGTTTTTCCAATTTTCCCCTTAACTTTGGAAAATCATAACTCTTAATATAAACATCCAAATTTTGCAAACTTTATATCATTTTAAGGCTTAGGATGTGTAGTATTTAACTGGAAAGTTTTAGCTCATTTTCTATTTCTATTTTTTACATGACACCGATCATTTTTTCAAGGCCTTTAGAACCCTTAAGCTTTGGAAATCAACTTTTCTTAAAATTCACCAAAACTTCTTTTTGGTTCATTAACCCACCTCTAACATGCATGATCACTTCTTTACCATTCCTTAGCACTTTTAGCCCATTTTCATACATGCATCATCACATATTTACATGATACTTCATGTTGAGGTTTAAGGGTTACAATCACATTAACTTCATTGAGAGTTTGGCAACTCATATATTCATACAAAAATCATGCAAGCAAGAGCATCTTCTTTATTCATCTATAAACTTTTCCTTACCCTTGCTTGAGCTTCCACCTATATGGTTAGTTGGGGGATAATAAGATTTATGCGAATCCCAATAGCAAAATTAACTAATAAAAACTTGTGAATGTGCATGTAATGCTTTTAAAGGAGTGTGTATGAGCAAGATACATGTGACATGTTCAAACATTACATTAACATGCATATGGCCATAACAATCAAAGTCACATACCATACACATAATACAAACTCATATATAATAAAACAATGCACCATTCACACAAGTTTATAAAATAGCTTTGAAGAGTTCGTAGTCTTGCTACCTTTACTTTGCTTTCCTTTTTACTTAAACTTCAAAGTTTTCTTGGATCCCTTCCAAGTGTGCTCTTGAGGGTCTCAAATCCCTAAAGATCATAGCATAATATTCATATGAACATTTTGTTAGTGTAGGATTTGACCAAGAGTGGGGTGAATTGATCAGTTTTTAAAATTAAAAACTTAATCGTAGAAATTAAACAAAATCACCGGTGAAAGCAGAGAGAAGTAAACACAGCAGATTTATCCTGGTTCGGTCCTCTTGACCTACATCCAGTCCTCAGGGCTTCCCTGAGATTTTCAATCTACTAGTCAACAACAACCAAGCCTCACTGAGCCTTTACAAAGGAGATTTTCACTTCCCCTCACAACATGCAACAAAACAGAGTCACACGCACTCTGTTTTTTGACAATATCTCAACCATAAAATTCAAAGTCCCAACCTTAAATATCTCACAAGATTACAATAAATTTGATAAGATAAACTCTCCGGAAGAGTGGATAGTCAAATACTGAAGCTCACAATAATTTACAAGATGACAGAAAGGTAGTTGCAGACAGTAATAGAGTTCTCAAGTTCATTCGTCATCCTTTGTCTTCAATGCTTCTTCATTTATATCTGAGTTTTCATTCATTAGCCGTTACTCAGAAATTCAATGTCCGTTGGAAGGAAGCTTCTATCCGTTACTCACATTCGTTGCTTTCCTGGCTTGTCATTAATGACTGCATTAAATGCGTTCAACGGCAGCAGAGTAAATCATAAATGCTCACACTAACAAAATTATTGTTTGCTTTGCATACAACCCAAGGTCCCTTTTATACTAGTTGGGATCAGATCAAGCTATCAATATCATTTAAAGGGAGTTACAAAATACTTATGAGCATTAGTGGGCAAAAACAAAACTAATCCTTCATGAGCCATTATGTTTCCGTTTCATCATTCATTCTTCGTTTTCATTTCATCCTCCCTAGGTTGGACAGAACTCGCCCTCTAGTCCAATTCGGCATCATCGTCAAGATAGGGTGATAAGTTAGCAATATCGAAGGTGGCAGACTCGCCATATGCACCTGGTAGCTTAACCTTACATGCATTATTGTTGATCTTTTGCACAATTTTGAATGGACCATCAGCTCAAGGAGACAACTTGGAGTTCAGTTGTTTAGGAAAGCACTCTTTCCTCAAATGGATCGAAACCAAGTCTCCCACATTAAAGATTCATTGTTTCCGGCGCTTGCGTAATATTCACCCTTTACTGTAAACTGAAATATAGCCCAAACTGATAGTTATGAGATAAGATAAGGCCTACAAATAAAATTATAGAAAGAGAAGATGTCAATGGACCAAAGCGACCCTGGTCAATTTAGTCCTAAGGCTTTGAAATTACTAAGAATGTAAGCCAGGGACATAAATGTCATTAAGTATAAAGACAAAGGGCAATATGGTCATTGGATAAAAAGGGCCAAACCAGTAGTCAAAAGTTGACTTTGAGCCCATAGATAGAAAGAGCAGAAAAAGTTGATGCTGATGGGCTAGATAACCTAAAGTTAGACCTGGCTCAACGGAATAAATTTTATGAGAACTTCGCAGTTAAGCGTGCTCACCCTGGAGTTGTGTAAGGATGGGTGACCTTCTGAAAAGGACCCAGATGTCATTATACGAAAAGATCAAGGGTGAAAGAGTCAAGGGCAAAATGGGAATTATGAAAAGTTAGATAATGTAAGGGCATTTTAGTCATTAAGAGAAGTGTAAGGGCATTTTGATCATTTAACAAAGTCAAAGTCAAAAAGTCAACTGTTGACCAAATATTAGAAAAATTCATAGATGCCCAAAAGATAGAGCAGAACTCATTGATTAACAGAGTTTTGACAGATTGATGAAAAGCGCCTAGATTTTTATTTATAGAATTTTAAAGATTTAGTGGTCGAAAATAATTATTTAAGATATTAGGAGTTCTCAATCAGTTAAGTACATGGCATAGAAAGATAAAGTGAATTTTATAGTAATTAATAAAATTATTGCCAATATACGATTGAGGCGATTTTTCCGATTAAAGGAAAAAAGACCCGAAAATCCCGGAAATATAATTTATTTCAAAAATTAATTTTAGATAATCTAGAGGGAATTTTGGGAAAATAAAATGGGCTAGAGTACCAGTGAAAAATGGAGAAATTTTTAAAGCCCTAAAAGTATTTTGCCCTCCGATTGCATGTTTTCAGGGGTTTTGGACAGGATAAAATAACCTTGTAAATTTTTGAGGAGATCAAGGGGTATTTTGGGGATAGTAAATTTACCATATTCAAGAGGAAATTATGGAGATTAAATGAGAAATAAAACATCTCTAGAAAAGTAGAAAAAGATTTACTGGCATAAAGTTATGTTTACTGGTAAAAAGTGTAATCGGTAAAAGTAACTGAAAGGGATCCATTTTGGTTAGCCAAACCAGATTTTAACCCTTAGTTACAGCCATCATGAGCCACTTTTGATGAACTATTAAGAGACAAGCAAGTGGGTGATATGTGGTGCAATCTAAAGTCCTTAGATTTAAACTTAATTACAAAGTATCAATCTTAGCCATTGAAATTTTGTGAAGGATTTTATAAATCCATTTCTCCTCCATTCTCTTCCACTTGGGCCGAATTTTTGCTGCTGGAATTGAGAGAGGAAAAGACACCATTTCTCTTGGATAAAATAGGAGAAAAGCTTGAAGAAAATCAAAGGTAAGAGGTGGATGCACCTTAAGCTATACATGAATCTCTTCCTTGTGCTCTCCTCTACAACTTCCATGGATTGGAATTTTGATTTGGTCTCTTTTTCTCAAGTTTGAAACTTAGGTTTCTTGAGAGCAAAAGTGAGAAAGAGGGGGATTTAGAGCTTGTGATTGGTTGCAAAAGTCTCCTTGTGTTGTAAGGAGCCTTTTGATGTATATATTGTGGTTGGTTGAGCTTGTTTTTGAATTTTGTAAAATCTGGGAAAAAGAACTTTTAGGGGAGGTGCTACCCAAATTTTTACTTGATATGGGAGAGTTAAAATCAAGCTATACCATCCATGAAAATCAGCTTGAAATCAAGAATATGATGGCATAAGTGTTAGAAGTTGGAAAAATCATGTTGATGGTATTTGGGTGTATGTCTCGGCCAGTTCAGGAATTTGGGGAAGGAGTGTTATTTTGATGATTTTGATGCTTCCAATGGATTTAAAATGAGTTTTTTTTGTAGGGTAAAGGTGACCACAAGTTTAGGGAAGCATTAGAAAACATTAAAGACAAGTTTAAAGTCTTGAGGTTTATAAAGTTCAAGAGGATGATTTAGGGAGATTCACATTGATTTTTATTTTGGAAATGGCTTGTATTTAATGGCCATAATATTTTGAATTGTGTAGGCAAGAGTTTGGTAAAAGGAATTAGTTCCTCAAGTAATCAAGAAAGCATTCAAGCTAAAGAGAAATTAAGAGGACAAGGTAGCAACACCCCTAACTTTGGCATCTACTTTGCATTGGTTATATATATGTTAATTGCCATGCTTGTTCTATGAAACCTTGATTGTGTGAAAGCATGATGATTTTTGTGCAATGATTGCCTTGACTTTATGAATACATGATTGATTGTTCTTGTTACATGGCTTACTTGTTTTGAGTTAATAATCATGCACGTAGATGTATTATTAGAGTGTTTGTTACTGGGATTTCCTTGAAATCTCACCCTCCCCCACTAACCATTTTAGGTACAAGTTCAAGCAAGGGTAAGATCAAGGTTTATGGTGATAGAAGGTGGCATATTATGATGATCTTGCTTGTAGAAATTATGATTTATGTTTGAAGATTATGTTGAGGATTTTGTAATTATGTAAACTAAACTCCTACATGTATGATAGTCAAGGAGTAGCGAAAGCATTCTTTAAGTATTCCCAAATGATTGATTAATCATGATCAAATGAGGTTTAGAAATGAGCATGCCTAAAGGAAGGAATTTCAAATGGTCATTTTTCTTGAAAGCAAGTTAATAAGCTTACTAAGTCACAACTTTGGGTTGATGTGAAACTGGGCCAATGAACTCCAAATGAGATGAAATTTTTTAGAAAAATAGTTCATGTTACAAATTTTAAAATGAGCTAAAGAACACTGGATTTGGAGTTTTTCACAAAAAGTTATGATGTTCCAAAATTGGAAGAAAATCACAGAAAAACCTGGGAAAAATGAAAAATTATCAAATGAACAGTACATCTTTGCGTAAATAAACTGTTTCAATTGGGAAAATTAATGTCTCAATGAGTATTTTTTCCTTATAGAGGAAGTTATAAGCTTCAAATACAAATTAGAACCATTCAATTTCGATTTTTCTAGAATTAGTTATGAATTTTCAAAGTTGGTCAGAAAAACTGTAAATAGTAACTTTCAAAACTTGAAAGTTTTCATTTTGATTCTTTTGAACCTTTTAAGCAAAATGAAGCTTCACTTTTGTTCCAAATAGATATAAAATGAAGCTAAATGCAAGTTTAAGGAGTGTGACAGATTGTCTTGTGGAGTCTTGCTTGTGGAATTCGGCTTCTGAATTCTTTCATGAGCTTGTCCATGCAACTTCTGTTTAGCCCTTTCATCTGCCTCAGCGCCATTCTGCTGCTTATCAAGTGAAAGTCTTAAGTCTGAAGGACTAATGGGTCAAGCCTCAGGAACAGCTTCAAACGAACGCTTCCTAGTTGCTTGTTGAAACTCATCATCTGGGCTTCCGATTCCATCACTTTAGGTTCCTCTTTCGTCATCAAGGTCAACAATGACTTAGTTTTCCTCAAGGCTTTGCTCAATTCACTAGGTGATAAGGGCACTAACTTAATCTTGACACCTTCCTTGATGAAAGAGTACGTATTTGCACGTCCATCATACTGAGCATGTCGATCATATTGCTATGGCCTCACCAAAAGAAGATGGCATGCATCTATGGTCACAACATCACACAAAACTTCATCACAATATCTGTTCCCAATGGATAAAGTAACCAACATTGTTTAGAAATGATTACCTCATTTCTAGTGGTGAGCCAATGAAGCCTATAAAGATGTGGATGATCATACGTTGGGAGCTTCAATTTCTGCACCATGTAGTTGTACACTACATTTTCACAGCTTCCACTGTCAATAATGACATTACAAACTTTCCCTTGGGTAGTGCAACAGGTGTGAAAAATGTTACATCGTAACCAAGGCTCTTCTGTAATTGCTGCTGCATGCAAACTTCGCCTAATCACCAAAGATTCACCCTAATCTGCAGGTGTAATCTCCTCATCATATACTGGCTCAGTTTCAAAAGCAACGGTCTACTTCTCCTTGTCATCATCTGCAGGCGCATCTTGCATTTGTCCCTCCCTAATGGTGATAACCCTCCAGTTCAGACAATTTGTGGCAATATGGCCTAATCCTTGGCATTTGAAGCATTTGATTATCTTGGAGCTAGAATCCTTGGCTGTGTAAGGCTTATTTGTAGTGCTCGGCTGCAGTTTTCTTGATAGCTAACCTGTTTCTCAACTCGAATAGATAGTCGGATCATATCATCCAATTTCCAATATTTCTTGATAGCTAACCTGCAAGTAACGAGCTATTGTCTGGTCTTCTTTCTCCTGAATGTCATACTTCATCATAAGTTGCTCAAACTCTTTGGTGTATTCTTCCACGGACAATGAACTCTGTCGAAGATTCTGTAGCTGAATGAAATTATCCTGGTAGTAATGTTCTCGTATGAACTTCCTATTGAGGTGGCATCTCATTTTCTCCCAAGTCTCAATTTTGGACTTTCCCTCACGGGCCCTGATCCTACCACAGATGATATATAAAATTTTATTGTTGTAAAGCCTTGGAAATAGATCAAAAACAATTGTGATTTCCAAGGATTGCACTATAGGGTGTAACCCAAGGGTCGTTCTTTATGTCGTTATCAAATGTGCATACAATTAAAACTAATTGAAAACAATTTTTTTTGGTATTTTTGGTTTTTGGAATGCAATAAAAACATGATTGAAATGCAAAAGGTGTTAAATGATGGTTTTCCTCTTTGAAATGATGTAGGCCATCATAGTTCACAAATATGAGGGAAAGTAGTAATTTCACACTAAGTTTCGTAAGATAAACCCCAACAACTTGTTGGGTCAGAAATTCTATGCAATGAACTCCATTTCATGAAACCCTTTGAAAAACACTTAGTGTGTATAAAGAAATTGCCAAGTGAAAAATCCAACTCAATTCAATATTGCCTCAAATATCAAGTACAACTAGGAAGATAAAAGAGAGCAATAAAGATCTTATTGAATAAGTAGAAATGAGACTTCACTCTACTCGGTCAAACACAAAGCACAATCAATACACAAGTAATCCAAGTTTGGCTCGATCGAGACCAAATATTTAAGTACAAATCGCAAGTCCTAACTTAGAAACTATGCAATCCATAACATAAATACAGACTAAAACTACTACTCCCCTTTTCGGCACTTTGATCTCAAGACATCTTCATCACCAAGAGGAAAGGAGATGCTCAGCTTCTCATATCCAGAAGATTAGGACTCAGGATAAACTGATAAAGGCACATGATGGAATTTAGGGATAAGATGAAGTGGAATTGGGATTTTGGAAGCAAATGAATGAGAGAAAAGTGTTAGAGATGAGTACTAGATGAAATCTGCCTCCTTCTTCGTCCTCTCTTTTCATTTTACCCTAATGTTTCAACCACTTTGGGTTGGATTCAACAAGGTGGTTGGTTAATTTTTCCATTTGGAGCATAATCTAGTGCTGATGCGTGATATTCGCTATAGCAGACTTGAGTTTTAGTCGCAGTGAACCTCTCCCGAGAGTTCTTGCTCATGGCTTGATCTTTAGCCGCGGTGAAATGTTCCAGAGATGTCTCCACTTACCATTAGCTAGATTTCTAAAATGAAATAGCAAACATTTGAAGTATTACTTGCTCATGATTATAATTAAGTGCAAATATCTTATTTTTCATGGCAAATGCACCCAAAATCAAATTAATCACAATCAACAACTCTAGTTTCCAAATTAAGCTCAAGAAGGGTCATGATTGGACAAAAAATGCATTAATTGCTTTGAAAATCCAAACAAGAATACTATACAAATAAAACTTAATCAAATTCCCTCACACTTAAACCCTTTGTACTCATGGACAAAGCTTTTCAAAAAAACTTTAAATTATCAATGCATTTAAAATCTATCCACATGAGTACATGATTATAGAATTTAGTAAAAGCATTCATCAAGGAATTAACAAGGATCAAGGTAGAGACAATAGTAAAGGGATCCCTGAGAGAGTTCAATTCAAAAGACTGAATAAAAGAGACTTCTTCTCAAAAGGAAAAATGTTTCTCTCTCAACTCAATAGTAAGGACAATTTCACTCATGGTCTACTTAATTAAACCTCTACAAAATAAGCTTGTAATTATTCTACCTCTCCACCACAAGATCTATATAATGCAAATCCAGGGGACTTTGTGGTTAAAATGGATAATGGAAGTTAAAGGTAATGAAATGGAGTTATGAACAAGCTCTTGAATACTAAGCATATTAGAAAACTAAACATGTCAATGCGTTTGCAAGGGTTTATGGAAATATGCATTCAAATATATGAAATTTTTTTCATTTTTTTATTTTTTATTCTCTTTTTATTTATTTTTATAATTTTTTTCTTTCTTTTTTTACAACTTCGCTTTATTTTTTTTCTTTTTAATATAAAAGAAAAGCAAATAAGCCAATGTTATGCTTGCACATAAAGATATAGTTTTCCAATGCTAGTTTCCAAGAATGATTGGCTCAAAGGGGTGGCAATGGTTAAATTTGTTGGGTTTGCATTTGGGCAAAATGAAAGGGTTTTGAAATGAACGCCTCTATCATTTTCACAAAATATTGGATCATAAAGCTTTGATTAAGAATCAAGACAAATTCTAAAGAGATTAAAAATCAAGACAGACCCACTCTAATCAAATGAAGTTAGGCCCAATTATCCTTACGACAAAGCTAATGTCTCATCAGACAGTCTTAATAATTAAAAACATAGAGTTAATTTAAAATTACATCAACTCTGTTCCTTTGCTAATAACTTGAAAATACAATTAACCAAAAGCTTTTATCCTTTACAATTGTGAATCAATTCCCAATCGCACTATCTGTGAAAATTAAGATACATATCTATTTCCAGGAGTATTATGGTAGACTGGCTATCACCCAAGAGGGGGTGAATTGGGTGTCATAAAATTTTTCTTTTCGAAACTCAGTTGATCACAAAATTCAAATCACGAGTTAATCAAAAAGTTGGAGGTTGAAAACAGATTGCATTCGTGAAAATAATATATGTTAATGAAGATGAAAGAATATAAAGCACACAATGATTTATCTTGGTTCGGCCCTCTCTGACCTACATCCAGTCCCCAAAGCACCTTTGAGATTTTCAATCCACTATACTATCCAAGTTTAACCAGGTACTTGGAAAACCATTACAATCACAATGTCATCCCAGACATTTGTGAATCTCATTTCAAGTTTGTCAAGGTGGGTACTTGAAAACCCCTATAAATGTTTCTAGGCATTCATGAACCCAACTCAAGTTTGCACCATAGGTACTTGAGAAACCTTTACAATCACTGCCCCTCACAAATTTCATAGAGACCAACATGCTCTGTTTTCGCAACTCAAACTCAACCCAACAATCTCAAGATCCCAATCTTGAGTTTCTCACGGAAATACAATGAGTTTGGACGAATCAATAAACTACTCTCTTAAAGAGTGGATATATAGACATTGAAGCTCTCAGAGAAGAAAGTATCAGAATCCTGATGCTATGCTCTGTTTTTGTTCATCGACTCTGTCTTCTTCGTCTCACTCTCCTCTACTCTTCAGTTGGTTGCTCCCTCTTATTTATAAATGTTGTTAGAATATGTCCGTTGGGGAGGAAGATATGTATCGTTACTCATAGCTTTTGCTTTCGTTGTTCTGTTATTAATGCGCATCTCATCTGTCGACGGCAAAGACTGTACTTTGTTAGGCCCATACCTGTTTAATAGGTAAACTAAAATGCATTTATGAGAGCAGGTAAGTTTTTAAAACTTTGACATTAATAAGGAAAGATTTGGTAAAAAGTGAGACTTAGTTGTCAGAAGTTGCTGTCAGATAAGGTTAGGACTCGAGTTGAAGGAATTCATGACTCGAGTTTTTCCTCATGGGGTTTACAGCAATCTGAAATGTTATGTGATAAAACTTCAAGTTTTCAAAGTGCCTAACTCGAGTTAATAAAACTTTAATCTGGAAACTAGAGGTTATAATGAAAGTTTCATAACGTAGTTTTAAAAACTTTTATTTGGAAACTCGAGTTTAGAATGCAAGTTATGAAACCATGTTGTGAAACTTGAGTTCTTAAAAGTGAGTAACTCGAGTGATTGAAACTTGAATGCTATAACTCGAGTTTATATTGGAAGTTTTTGTAAACCAGTTATGCAACTCGAGTTATATGCTTCTGCAACTCGAGTTTTAATGCACCAAAATGTTTCCTCAATAGTTCAGGGTCACGAAACTGGAGTTTTATAAACCTGGAACTCGAGTTGTCAGAACTTGAAGTTGGAAACTTGAGTTGTCCTTGAAAGTTTTGGGAAACTCGAGTTGTTCAAGACTGCAACTCGAGTTCTAGCACATAAGGTTCCTAGAAAACAAATTTTTAGGCATGCAATTCGGGTTCTAAAAAGAGTGTAACTTGAGTCATTATAACTTGAAGCTGAAAACTTGAGTTGTCTTTGAAAGTTTTGTAAAACAGTTGTGAAACTTGAGTTTTGAAGTTTTGGAACTCAAGTTCTGATGGAGCAAGGCCTTTCAAAGTGTTCAAAAAGCTTGAAACTCGAGTTGTGTGTAGTTGAAACTCAAGTTTTACTTCATGACTTCAGCTTGCACATGCCAGGTCCACTTTTCAGCACAAGGCTCAACCTGCAACGCCCATGGTTCTCTCAATTCAACTCTAAATCATGCAAATAATATATCAATGGAAAGTCCTGCATGTCTACTTTCATATTAAACAATAATCAGTCCAAAATCTGTTATATACAGAAAGTTATGGTAGATACAATATGCAAAGGTCAGTGATAAGATGTTAAATTCGACCACCAAATTTCAAAAATTATATCTCCTTCATATGAAATGCTTTGATGATGGTTTTGGTGTCTATGAATCTCATTGTGAGTCTGGTTTCATAAAAAATTGGTTTCACATCAATCGGAGTTGTATTTTGGGAGATATGAGCAAAATACCAGACATATGCCGAGCTGACAGAAAATAGATGTGCTAAAACTCGAGTTCTGTATCCCTGGAACTCGAGTTGACACAACTTGAAGCTGGAAACTTGAGTTTCCATTGAGAGTTTTGGAAAACTCAAGTTTTGCAATACTAAAACTTGAGTTATGACTCTGAGAAGCTGAAACTTGAGTTTTTGATGACCTAGGACTCGAGTTTTGACACTTTACTTCACGTTTATCTTCAGGAAGCTCTGGAAACTTATCAAACTCGATTTTTATCTTCAAGAAATGATTTTGAGCATCCAAATGAAGTTTAGATGATTGTTAACTCAATGTATGATGATGAAACACCTATTTAAAAACATTTTAACATTCAAATTGAGTTATTTAACCACATTATCTTCCAATTAAAAAAGGATGCTCAAATAAAAGCAGTAAATCAATATGGATTATAAAAATCTTTTTCAAATCAATATGGATTATGAAAACTTTTTGCTCTATTATATTTGACATCATCAAAACTAATCATGTCTAACATATTAAAGGTATAAAGAATAAAGGAACCTTTTATTTTGAAATTCAAAACTTTTTTTTAAAATATTTTTTTAATTTGCACTGAAAAGTTCGTCGCGGTGAACCACACCTGAATGGTGGTTCTGTGTGCAAGTGATTTCGCCTCAATGCCACCATAAGATGGTCATGATGAAACACACCCGAGAGGTTAGTTGCTTATTTTGAACAGCTTACGCCGCAGCGACCAGACAATTTGGTCGTGACGAAAGTGGTGTTAGGATGGCTGCACCCAAGAGGGGGGTGAATTGGGTGTCATAAAAATTTTCGTTAAATCAAAGAGTAAATAAAAAACAAGTTATTGAAATAAAGAGCAGAGCAGTGAAGATGAACACGATGATTTATCCTGGTTCAGTCCTCTTGACCTACGTCCAGTCCTCAGAGCTCCTCTGAGATTTTCCAATCCACTAACAACAATAACATCAGGCTCCTCAAGCCTTTACAATGGGAATCACACTCCCCCCTCACGAACTGCACTATAACAGAGACTAATGTGCTCTGTTTTCACAACTCAAACTCAGCCCAACAATCTCAAGATCCCAATCTTGAGTTTCTCACAGAAATACAATCATTTTGGATGAATTGATATACTCTCTCAAAGAGTAGATAGATAAACATTGAAGCTCTCGAAGAAGTATAATATCATAGTCC
>JANTPZ010098172.1:0-13537 GCA_025593235.1 Vachellia pachyceras
GGGATGGTGAAAGATCCTGGGTCTTGACATTTCACAGGAAGTTGTGGTTTGAATAAGGCTTAAACATTTGAGCTCACTTGGACTTTTTCATTAGGTCTAAATTTCCTTTTATTTGTGCATAATTCCTTGAGATATTTAGCATATTTAGGGACCTTTTTCACTAAATCAAGCAATGGTATGTTCACCTCTATTTTACTAAACAAATCATAAACCTCCTTTTCACTATCCTTTCTAGCAAGCTTTCTATTCATCAAATATGAATTTGGAAAAGGGAGTTCATGAATGTTTACCTCTTTACCTTTCGATGAGGTGAACCATACTTGTTCCTTTCCTTGTTCTTACTTGCTGTCCTTTGCTTTACAACTACTCTTTCTTCTTCTTTTTGTCGTGGTGAGGCACTCTCTCTTCTCAGCAACAACTCTTCTTTTGTGCTCTCACTCCTCTTCTCTTTTTCAGCAGCTTTTGGAATCTCTTCCAATTCAATTTCTTCTTCTCTTCTTTCAGACACTTCTTTATCATCAAATCTCACTTGCCTCCCACTTATCAAGTTAATTACATTTAACCCTTTGGGGTTAATGACAGTATTTGAGGGTATGGAGCCACCACTCCTTGCTTGTTGTTCACTCAAATTGTTGGAAAGTTGAGTGATGAAGGAATTCAGGTTTTCGGCTTTAGTTTCCTACTGCTCCATCCTTTTCTCCAAAGAAGCATATCTTGCATCGTTCTTCCAAGAGTCCTTCTGGATAAGTGAGGCAAGCGAATTGAATTGGTTGGCGGTGGAAGCCTTCTCTTCCTTGAGTAGCACTAGCATGTTTTGAAGTAATTGATTCGTGTCCTCCTTTGGTGGTACACTCAAGGCTTGATGTGTATTTTGCATGTTGGAGTTGGAAGGTCAAGCTCCTACATTCCTTTGAAATCTCTGGGCATTAGCTTCTTCACTTTTCCAACTGAACTTTGGATTTGATTTCCAACCCTCATTGTAAGTGTTGGAATAGGGATCACATTTCTGGTTTGGTCTCCCTTAATACATTGCTGAAACTTCTTCGAATCGGCTTGGGCACACACTTGTAATATGCATAACTGACCCACAAGTTTCACAACTCGGAGCAGCTAAGCCCATGGATGGTGGTGATCTATTAGCATTTAAATTCTTCAACTCAGTAGTGATAAGAGACAATTGTGATGTGACTTTTTGTTCCAAAGAATCTAACTTTGATTCTAGGGTGTCCATTCTTCTGTTATGAGCATTTGAATGTCCAATTTCATTGGCAGCTCTAGTGTCTCTTACACTATATTGTTGATGGTTCAAAGCCATCTTCTTGATAAGCTCCCAAGCTGCCTCGGCAGTTAAAGCAATTAATGAACCTCCAGCTGCCGCGTCTAGCATTCCTTTTTCTTGGCTCTTCAATCTATCATAAAAATATTGAACCAACTGTTCATCTAGTATTTGATGGTGAGGGCATCTTGAAAGAAGATCTTGAAATCTATTCCAATAATCGTACAACGATTCATCATACTCTTGGCGTGCGGAGTAGATTTCCTTCCTCATTGATGAAGTTCTTGATGATGGAAAATACTTTTCTAAAAATACTTTCCTCAAATTTGCCCAACTTTGATAGGCATTTGCCACATGCCTCAGAAGACTCATGAACCATTCTCTTGCCTTCCCTTCCAACGATAGGTGGAAAAATTTCCACAGTACTTGATCAAGTAAGGCTCAAATAGGTTTCATACTCTGGCAAATCATTGACAATGACTGCAAATGGATGTACAGATCCTCTCCTGGCAAACCATGAAATTTAGGAAGAGAATTAATTAACAAACCCTTAATCTCAAAATTCACATCATAATTTGGGTAAGCAGTAGTAAATGGATCATAATTAACATCAGAGGTCGTAGCTTCTCTTATGGTTCTTCTCCTATTATTTACATTATTTTCTCCCATTCTTTCTTCTTCATTTCCTCTTTTACCATTCTCTTGTTGATTTCCATTTCTATTTCTGTTTTCTGGGTTTAGTACATTTTCAGCCATGATTTATCCTAATAACTCTCCTAATCTATCTGATTGCTCTAAACTAGACCCTCATACTTCTAAGCCTAAGTCTCTAACTACCATGCCCTTCTCTTTTCTTTTGTTAGCCCTCCATCTCTCCCTCAATGTTCTCTCAATTTCAGGATCAAAAGATTCAAATTGACTCTTTCTGGGCATACAAGAGAAAAATTCAACGCCAGAGAAAAATTAACACAACTCAAAACAAACCACTCAAAAATGAATGAAAAAGATATGTATGAGTGTATGCAGGTGTATGTATGGTTTTGTTGTATGTATGTGCTGAAATTTAGATGAATGAAGTGTTGATAGTGGGGTTTCGCCGTGGCTAAATATGATTTACGTCATGGTGAAAGGTACTCGAGAGGGTATCTCTTGTTCAGAATTGCAATTTTTGTCGTGGCTAAAGTCAAATTTGGTCGCGGCGCAACACTCTCGAGAAGAATTTCTCTATGAGATTGAGCGTGCGTCGCGACGAAAAATGAAATTAGTCACGGCAAAAATGCGGATTTTATGCAGAATGCAGCAGAAAGAGATGCAATCTACTATGCAATGCTAGGATATTCACAGACTAATCATATACTATGAACAAAAATGCAAAACTAACAAATAAAAACACAATCTAATAACTATTGGCACTTCGTCTCCAGGCAACGGTGCCAAATTCTTGGTCCGTACTGAGCCACAAATTGTAAACTTAGGTAGCTGTCTAGCCTTGAAAATGGATCGAGAATATTAATTTTGATTTCCAAGGGTTGTATAGTGCAACCCCAGGGTCGTTCTCTCCAGAAGCGAGAAGGCGTACCAATAATTCTTAGCTTGGGTTTATGCTTGCGATCCAAATGCAGTCAGGGTTTGATTCAAATTATCATATGTATCTAAACTAGCTACAAAATAAACTTGTTTCTTTTTGGTATTTTCTTGATTGAGGAAGAAAGTAGAGGAAGCTTTGAGAAAGAGAAGTGTGTGTGAGATGATAGGTACCTCTTGAAAACAAAGTGTTCCATCATAGTTCGCAAAAGATGAGGGAAAGTATCGACTTTTGCACTAATTTTTTGAAAACAAAAACCCCCAACAATTCGCATGGGTCCAGAGCATCATAGATGATCTCCTTCTAAATCCCTACACGACTTGGTGGGTCCGAAATAAAATGAAATGAACTCCATCCCATGAAATCCCTCAAGACCACTTAGAGTGTGTACGAAAATTGCAAAGTGACAAAATCAACTCCATACATTGTTGACTCTAAAACCAAGCACAACTAGGATGATAGAAGAGACCAACACGATTTCATTGAATAAGCAAAATGAACTCCATTCTACTTTGTCAATCACAAAACAACTCAATACACAATAATCCAAGTTTGGCTCAACCGAGACTAAGCATTTACACACAAATTACAAAGTCCAACTTGGAATCCAAGTAATTCATTATGTAAATACAGATTAAAAGCAAATACTCCCCTTTTGGCACTTCAAACTCTGGCTCACTTCATCTTCAAGAGGGTGAAGATGTTCAGCTCCTCATGGGTGATGAAAATAAGCTTCGAATGGATGATGAATGCATGATAGATAAATGGATGATGAAGAAATGGGAGAAATGGTGGTAGTGTGTAGGTAGGGTGAAATGGGAATGATGTTCTCTCCTCTCTTTGCTCTCTTCAACTTCTGCAGCCTCCTTCCTCCTCCTCTTTCGAAAATACCCCAATTCAGCATAATAAACCATCTTGGGTCGGATCCACCAAGCCGGGTCGGGTTATTTTCCTTCTAAGGTAACAATTCAGGTTCTGTGTGATATTCGCCGAGGCGAACCTCACCTAAGAGTTCTTGCTTGATTTCTTGAACTTTGGTCTCGGCAAATGTTGAATTGTGCCACGATGAACTTTTCTAGAACTGCTTCCCTTGCCCTTTTGTAAGGAGTTCCTGAAATGAAATAGAAAATATGGGCAGTATCATTTGCTCATGATGTAATTTAGGCACAATAAATCATTATTCATTGTATAGGTGCCCAAAATCACATTAATCCAAATCAATAACTCCTAATCTAAACTTAAGCACGAAAAGGTCATGTATAGGCTAAAATTGACTCTAAGACTCTGAAAATTCAAGTAGAAAACTAATACAAATAAAGCTCAATCAACCTACAGAACCACAGATTGAAGATAAAGATGACTCACAAGATTTTGTTGAGTCTCTTCAAGCAACACAAAGCCTACGGAGGTCTGATAGATTACGGCAACTACCTCAGAGATATGGATTTCTGGTTACTGGGAGTCATGATGTGTTGCTCATTGAACACAATGAGCCAACCATCTATCAAGAGGCCGTAGTAGGACCAAACTCTGACAAGTGACTAGATGCCATGAAGTCTGAATTGCAATCCATGTATGATAATCAGGCATCACGGAGTTGGAATCATCATTTTAACAAAGTAGTTAAAGAGTTTGGCTTGATTCAAAACATGGATGAACCTTGTGTTTACAAGAAAGTTAGTGGGAGCACAGTTGTATCTCGGTACTTTAAGTTGATGACATCCTACTCATTGGAAATGACATTCCTACTCTACAGAGTGTCAAATCTTGGTTAGGAAAATCCTTTTCAATGAAAGACTTGGGCGAAGCTACTTACATCTTAGGGATTAAGATCAATAGAGATAGATCCAAGAGGCTTATAGGCTTAAGTCAGAGTACATATATAGACAAAATACCGTATAGGTTTATTATGCAGGATTCAAAGAGAGGGTACATACCCATGTCTCATGGCACCCTTCTTTCAAAGGATCTGTGTCTAAAAACACCGGATTAGAGAGATTGCATGACTAAGATTCCATATGCCTTGGCTATTGGATCGATCATGTATGCCATGTTATGTACTCGACCGGATGTCTCATTTGCCTTGATTATCACTAGTAGGTACCAGCAAGATCCAGGTGAGGGTCATTGGACTGCTGTCAAGAATATCCTTAAGTACTTGAGAAGGACTAAGGACTTATTCTTAGTATACGGTGGTTTGGATGATGAGCTTTGTGTAACTGGATACACAGATGCAAGTTTCCAAACTAATCAAGATGACTCTAGATCGCAGTCAGGATTTGTATTCCTATTGAATGGTGGCGCAGTAAGCTGGAAGAGCTCTAAGCAAAGTACAGTAGCTAATTCTGCAACGGAAGCCGAGTATATAGCAGCATCAAATAGAGCAAAAGAAGCCGTTTGGATCAGAAAGTTCATTACTGAACTTGGGATGGTTCCTACCATCTCAAATCTGATAGATTTGTTCTGCAACAATAGCGGTGCTATTGCTCAGACCAAGGAGCCCAGGTCACACCAAAGGACCAAAAATATACTCAGGCGTTTTCACCTTATCAGAGAAATTAATGATAGGGGTGACATTAAAATATGCAAAGTTCCTGGAGAAGATAATGTCGCTGATCCTCTTACCAAGCCGCTTGCACAAGTAAAACATAAAGGTCATGTTAGGATAATGGGAATTAGAATAATTAATGATTGTACCTAGTGCAAGTGGGAGGATGTTGGAAATTGTGCCCTATAAGCCAATCATTGTACCTCACACATTATTTATTTTAATATATTTTCTCCATTTAATTATCATAACCTTTGTGTGTTTATTATGATAATAGCATCCATGGGCAAATTATGAATATTATTCTAAATGTCCCTGGTCGGTTATCTCTGTGGGAACAAAGGTAAAGTAAGACCAGTATGACTTTGATAAGGTATGGAGATCGAGTCAAAGTCATAGGCACTTGTAAGAGTACAAGGTGCTGGACCGACCCGCTATGAGAAAGCTACATGGATTAAGTCATTAGCTTATCTCATATGTAATCACGTCACAATGCCCTTCGACCTAAGATCATCATGGATTCTTACATGAGAGTCGTTAAACTTTGACCTAGTCAAAAGTCACCTTTGACCGGGTGATGATAAAGGCTATGATCGGGCTTAGGGGTTTTCACGTGGAGGAATGTGAGTGATCAAGATGGGATTTGTCCCTCACATTAATTGAGAGATATTACTGGGCCCCTCGATGAGTGAGTCTGAGAAATGTATGGCCATGCTATAACGAAAAGGGTTTTCGTTTCTTTGATCAGACCACTCAGGGATCAAGAAAGTAATGGTCAGGAGTAGGAGGATGACGTCATCCATGCCTCATCCTTGGCCGAGATACCGCGTGACAAAAGGGACGTGATATGGTTGCATGAAAGGTTACGTTGTGTTAACGATCCCCG
Source organism: Vachellia pachyceras (assembly GCA_025593235.1). Taxonomy (NCBI): domain Eukaryota; kingdom Viridiplantae; phylum Streptophyta; class Magnoliopsida; order Fabales; family Fabaceae; genus Vachellia; species Vachellia pachyceras. The sequence continues at coordinate 6,296 of JANTPZ010098172.1, forward strand.
TATGATTTGGGTAGTCGTAATGTCTCGCTAGAGACCACCTGCGACTTGTGGGCTTATGGTGAGATTAGCCCACTGCCAACTTTATATGGGCTTACAAGGTCGCACGTAAGAACAGCCCAACATAAGCTTTATTTCTAGGGTTTGTTCGAATTTTAAATATATGTGTATATATGTTGAAATTCGAAATTGCACAATATTATATAAATAATATTTGTATGTGTTAGTTTAATTTATTTGATAAATTAAATAACTAGCATCAATTTAATTTATGAAGATAAATTAAATTTGTTGGCTCATTATTTGGATTAATTAAATGGATATGATTTGATCAGATTAATTTAATCCAAATTAAGATTGCAAAATTCGAATTTCACATTTTGAATTTCAAATTTCGAATTTCAAGATTAGATCTTGAATATCCTTTTGAAATTCTTGATTTCAAATTTCATATTAATCCTTGATTATGATGCACTCTATGAGCTTTATAAATATAAGTGCTCGTGAATAGAAGAGGTATCCCATTCTGAATTTAAATTCGCTCTTGAGCCACAAAACCCTAGAAAGTGAGAGTGAAACAAAGAGGCGCTAGCACGCTGCTATTGTTGGAGACTGTTCGTGTGGATATTGGTAGAGGTAGGCGATTGAAAGAACGTCGGCTCCTCGTGATCAGAAGCAAGAGAGCGGAAGGTTGTGAACCAGAAGAGATCCAGACGCAGAGGAAGGGACAATCTCAAAATGCAAAAGGTACGCCTTCATCTTCTCGATCTAAACGCCTTTGACAAATCCGTATTTGGGATTAGAAAATTTTAAATTCCGCTGCATGTACGTACTAATCCCAACAGGCCAATAGACATTTTGGCTGAAGCCAACGAAGTCTTGATGCTCTCTGTGCCACATGCTTCAGCCAAAAAATATTTTGGCTGAAGCCAACGAGGACCAATTGCTCTCTATGCCACATGCTTCAGCCAACAAGTTTGTTGGCTGAAGCCAACAATGCCTGACGTCCATACAGCTACAGTAAAACATGTGGGCAACTAATTGAGTAGGAATTGTAACAGAATTAGTTGGAAACCAACCGAAAATAGTGGAGGAGGGTGCAATCTTTTACCCAGATCATCTCTTTATCCATGATTCATTACTTTATCCAAGGGGGGATTATCCTTTTATCCAAGAATTATTCATCTCCTAGAACACGAAAAGAAAAAAAGCTGCAGAGATTTCTGAACTTTCTTCTCCATTCATTTCCTCCTTAATCATGCCTTCTTTTTTTCTTTCTGCACAAGCATCACCTTTTTCATCATCCATCATTCCATTTTTTTCTTTCATTCTTTCATCTCTTCCCTTCCATCTACTAAATCTCTGCAAGTTCCAGCTCTCTCTCTCATATCCATTCTTCCATTTTTTACTTCATCATTTTTCTTTCGCCGACGTAACTGGACGCACAAGATTGTTCTGATCACTCATCCTCTCAACCCCATCCAAGTCCAACGCACAATCTTCATCAGTTTGAGGATCATCTTCTCTCCAAGAAGTATTCTGGGCGTTCACCTCTTGCTGCTACAGTCCAGATTATCACCATCATCAACGCCATCTTAGCCTTCTTTCTCAGCCTCTAAATAGCACTCATAAACCAAATCTAGCGTGATCTTATTATCTACCCTAAGTCATGACAGATCTTGGAAGCCAGTGGAACAACTTTGCTATAGTTGTCCTTATGACCATGTCCAGCTAGGTTCAACACCTTCCCAAGAGCCATGACCAAGCCTGAGCCATGTTTTATAGGGAGTTAACAAGCATTCTTCCTCTTTGTTGAATCTGTGTTGCTGTGTAATGAATGTTGAAAAACTTGTGATTACGTAGCTAGATCCAAATGCATGTTAGGATTAACTGCAACATTTTTAATGGATTTTCCAATATAATTTTCAGAGATTATTTTCTTGATTAAGATCAACTACATTCAGTTTTTATGGTTGGTTAACTGTTAGAGGCTGATTGTTGTGACAAGTTTTGAGTAGTATTGATTAATATTACTTTTGGACATGTCTGGATATTGTCTTGATTGAATCCATTCATAGTAGATCTAAATATTGCAGTGAAGTACTAAGGATGAACGTGCATTATTGTGTGGCAATGAGGGTGGGCTCATAACTCTTGGGATGCAATTTAAATACTTGTTCACTTGTATATTTTAGTCTGCTTCATTCCAATCTAATTGACACAAAAGAAAAAAAAATAAAGAACAAAGAGTAGGTTAGGTAATGATTTTAATTCATGCAGAATGACAAAACCATTTCCTTGAATCTTGTTGAATTAATTTGCTAACCAATTACCTAGAGACATTCAAGCTCCTTAGAGAATCGACCTTAGGTTGTGCCACTATTTGCATAATCTTGAGAATTAAACTTAGCCTTAAAATGACTAGAGATCAGGGAATCATCATGAACGTAAGCAACCAACCCCCATGGTCTTAAGATACTTTGATCTGACTTGCGTTTCATCCATAATTCTTAGGTTGTGGAAGTAACTGCTTTTGAGGGTACACGATCAAGTACAAAGATTGTTGTTAACAAAACATCACCTCAATACAAAATTGGCAAGTTGCTTGAGCCATCATCAACCTAACCATGTCTAGAAGAGTTCTATTTCTTCTTTTAGACACTTTATTTTGCTGCGAAGTGCCAGGGATAGTTAGTTGCCTAATTATCCCCTTTCTTCACAAAGCTCTTTGAATTGATTGAATAAGTATTCACACCTCATCAGTACATAATACTTTAATTTTACGTTTCATTTGATTAACTACCTCATTCATATATTATCTAAAACACTCCAGTGTTTCAGACTTATGTGAGATCAAATACACGTGATCACATTGTGAAAAGCCATCAATAAAGGCAATAAAGTACCAAGCTCCGTGCTTAGCCCTCTCACTCATGGGACCGCATATATCAGAATGGACCAAATCCAATGGATTTTCAGCTCTAGTTCCTATACCAAAACGTTTTCTAGTTGCCTTGCCAGCTAATCAACTTTCACACAAGGCCAATTCCTTGTTTGGAACTTCACCTAGTAAATCTTCTTTTGCAAGTTTAATCATTTGATTCTGGTTTATGTGCTCTAGTCTATCATGCCGGATATTTATGTCAACTGTTATATTGGAGGAACTAACAAAACAGTCGTGCAAGTTGAAATCACTAGTAACATCCATAAACCCATAATTCAGAAGACATAGTACAGAAAATAAATTCCATCAAATGACCGGTGTATGAAGTACACAATGTAAGATTAAGGTCTTTCCACTACACAGAGCTAATTTGCAGGTGCTTATGCCTTTGACCTTTATCTTTGTGTTATTGCCAACATAAAGCCATTTGCATTTATGCGGCTACCGATGGTAATCTATGAAAGATCCTCGATCCTTCGTTACATGGTCTGTTGGGCATGAGTACAGAATCCAAGAAGAAGATATATGTTCAATTAGAAAAGAGGTACTCAATACATAAGAAATGTGTGAATTCACATAATTCACTCGTACCATTCCATGGTCATTCCACTTAGGGCATGAAGTGAATTATCTTCAGATTAGGCATAACATTTGAATTGCTTTCTTAAAATCGGGCTTAGCATTGGAAGGGCCTGCATCCTCGGTGTGATAGACATGCCCAGAAGTCTTATATGCCTCAAGGTGTTCATTCTTAAGCTCAAGATGCTTCACAATATTATGTCCAACTTCCTGGAGCTCTCTATCTCAAAGATGTTGAATCATGGGTCTATTACCCCGAAGCTTATACGTGTCAAACTTGATTGTCAACCTCCTTAGTTTGGTGGTCGACGTTCCACCAACCTTGTCTTTGAGAGCTGCCCACATGGCATGTGCATTTGGATGTTTTTATACTGACCCAAAAGGTCATCTCAATTATGCTTAGTAGGGTGACTCTTGCAATGCTATTCTTTTTCCATGCCTGGTACAATCCAGGTTCTTTCTATGCTAGGTTGTAGTCCCAGCTTCAGGTTCCACCAAAACAGTGGTCAGTGGCTCAAGGGCCTCCTGTTCCTCTAATATATACTGCATCTTACGGTGCCAGATATCCCAATTGTCACCATTCATCTTGTCCCCTTTATTTAACTCGGTAATTATTTTTTTATTGCCATTTCCTAGTCTTAGGTGACAGGATATTTTATAAACAGGTGTTTTCTCATAGAGCTAAGTTTTTAATGATTATGTAGCACAGCACAGTATACAATGTCTTATACTTATATTATTCTTGATAAGAATATAATTTTATCACTAAATATGTGATCAGGAGAATACGTTTGTACCTCCCATCACACAAACATTAGTAACTACATTATTTCTTTCAAGAATTTTATGTAAGTACTTCTTGAATCGCCAACTTTTAGAAGTCTCATTTTCTAAAAGCTCTCACTTATTAAAAGTGTAATAAGGTGACATATCATGTGAATAACAATGACGATTTCATAAAAATTTACATAAACTAAACATGTCACATTTCACAATGTATTTAGTCATAACTATACACCAAGTCATGTTCTAAACATATTAACAAAACATAGAGGGTAAACATATAAATCGAAAGCACAAAATGTCTTTAAATATTTGCAATACAATAATCGACTTTTATTTCCTCAGTCTTTTAAACTTTTGGTTTATGTTCAGCATAAATCTTGTTGTTGTCTTTATTGCATTAACCCACATGGTTGTTAATGTGAATATGCTTACAGCTCTAACTGCTGCATGATATTTATGATGACATTCACATATAATTCTGCAATTTCATTATCAGTTATGCTGTTTACATAGCTCGCAATGATGCCATAGAGTTTTTTTTTTAACTCTAGCCGTTCTCATAGCATCACATTCAGCTATTGTCGTAGCCATGGTAGGGGAGAAAGGTTGGTCTACCTCCTCATTATTACTTTGAGGTTTTAAATTGAACGAGAATGAGGACTTGGGACCTGGGTCGGAGTAGACCTCTTGAGGCTATTATTGACCTCTTATGACCCTCTTCTGGATCCTCCTTAGTGTCTTCCTCATGTTCTTTTAAGGATTTTCCTGAAGATCCTCTTCAAACGGTTCCTCCTTAAAATCCTCTTCAAATTTTTTTTTAAATTCAAGATCCTCGTTATGAACATGTTTATCAAAATATTCAATGTACACTTGTCTGTAAGACTGTGTTTCAGTGCTATTTGAGGCTCTTCTACCATTATTTTTTTAAAAAAATGGATATGAAATCAATATATTGAAAAATTTTCCAAAAAAAATCTTTAACTAATCATTGATTTTTGTCAAAATAAATCTTGAATTGCCTTATAAAATAGGCAAATTATATATCAAAATGAAGATATTAAATTTTAGGATTTTTAGGAACAGACCGTGTCTCATTTGGATTTCACACGCCCCTGCACGCTGTCCTAGAAGTAAAAATCCATAGACATTCATAGATTGGGTTAAAACCCACTCTCGGTGATGGCGCGTGTAACACACACGCAACCCTAAAGGCCTCCATTCAAAACACGCGCCATGCCAGAAGTCTCCACGCACCGTGCCGAGTCCGATGGTGTGGCCTAAGTGTCGAAAGGACATGCCACGTGGATTTTTCTCTTCTTTTTTTATTAATTTAATTAATTTTTTTGCCGCAGATTGGGCCAAGCCCAATTTGCAAAATCCCTCTTTTTTTATTGGGCTCTCTGGCCCAACAAGTTTTTTGGAAAATTTTTTTTATGTTGGGCCTGCCTTTGGCCCAACCAGGTTTTGTTTATATTTAAATATTTTGATTGTTTACAATTTTACGGAGTTTGCTTGGTACAGCTGGTAACGTGCTTGACAACAATCCTTGATGTCGTGCGTTTGAACCCTGCCATGGCTGTTCAGAGATATTCATTTCCTTTTGGGCGTCAAAACGACATCGTTCAACGCAACTCAAAGTGGGTTGGGTTACCCTACCCGGATCATCCTCGAGCTGACCCGGTTTGTGCTGCCTGTCACTGTTCATCGCCTTCCTCATCAATTTTTCGGTGGTTAATGTTCATCGGCGGATTGATGCATTTTTTTGCTATATCTTTACCGTCCGACGTTCGTTTTTCACGTTCTTGGTGTCTATTCTTTGTTTCGATGAGTTCTACACAATGGGACCAAGTTTGAAGCCTGGGTCTTTCTATTTTTTGGAAAAAGTGATGGAACTCGTGAGTTTTTTTCCCTCCATAACTTCGTCATCCGATATCCATTCTTTGCGTTCTCGGTGTCCATGTCTTCGTCTTGATGAGCACTTCATGATGGACATGTTTTCTGGTCCTTAAACGCGTGTTTTATGAGACCCAAAATTGAGTTTTCAGTTACGGGTTTCAATTTTCTCCTTCTGTTTCATTTTTTTATTTACAGAGGCATGCCACAAAATTTCTACTCACATGTAATTCAAATATACATGCAACAGATTTCATCACTTACATACCAGATTAACAAAGCACGGTGATGAATTCATGAATTCATGCAGTTTGCACACGAAAACAAAAGGAAGAAAAAGTAAGCTATGTTTCTCATGAAAATTTTCGCGGAAGGAGTATTACAGCACGAAAAACATCTATGTACAGTAAAGAAAAAATTGCCTCAGGAACTTAAGGATCTGATACCACTGAAGGATTACGGGCGTACCTGTCAATTCGGATCTGATTGCAAATGCCCACGCGGAACTTGGATCACAGGATTGGACCCAAAGCATAAGACACAGCAAAAGCACTTGGAGAGGAGAAGGATAGTTTTTCACGAAGAGGCAGAGAGTTTTTCCAGAGAATGGGTCGGGAGAGTTATTTGCTCAACGGACTTCCCGTGCACTTATCCCACCTTTTAAGGGATAAGTGTTTCTTAATAATTCAAAAAGAATGTAACTGCCCAATCCTTTCCTTCTAAATAAACCGTTCCCACTAAAATAATTTGAATTTTGAATTATAAAATTGCAAGTTTGGGAAATCTCATTTATTCCCAAAAGAGTGCATATTTACGCATTCAACTCAACACATGAAATTGGGCCTAATCCCATATTCCAACAATATTTTTTTGGGGTCATCAAATAAATATTAAGTAATATGAATGTGTTTATTCTTGGCGTGCCCTGTCTCGCGAATCGCAAAACAGTGTCGTTGGACAACCTTGAAAATTGCCAAGAATTAAATTTATAATCTCCAAGGGTTGTATAGTTGCAACCCAGGGTCGTTCTCACCGGAAGCAAG
>JANTPZ010098176.1:0-16711 GCA_025593235.1 Vachellia pachyceras
AGATATAGAGCAAATGAACTCCAATTGACCTGACATTTTACAGAAAAATAGTTGGCATTGTAAGGTTTAAAACAAGCCAAAGAACATTGGATTTGGAGGTTTGTACAGAAAGTTATGATGTTCCAAAGATTGAAGAAAATCACTGAAAAACCTGGGAAAATAGAAAAATGACCAAATGAACAGTACTTTTTCACGAATCAAACTGTATCATTTGGGAAAGTAAATGACTCAATGAGTATTTTTACCTTATAAAGGAACTTACAAGCTTCAAATAGAAACTGGAAGCACTCAATTTCGATTTTTCTACAATTAGTTATGAATTTTCAAAGTTGGCTCAAAATGCTGTGAATAGTGACGTGAATAGTAACCTTAAACTTGAAAATTTTATTTTTCACTCTTTGGTTACTCTAAGTCACTAAAGGCCTAAAGATGCTTCCAAATAGATATTTAATGAAGCTAAAGGTAAAGATTAAGGAGTGTCACACTATTGTTGTTGAATTAGAGAATCATAGAATTAGCCAAAAATTGCCATGGAGAATTCCAGAAACCAAAATGCTACAGCCATCATCTTCAAATGAAGCTGAGAGGAGAATGGGAAGCTGGAACAACGACGGCCAGCAGCTGAACAAAGTTGGAAGTCTGGAGCAGCGACGGCCGAATAATCTCTGGACAAGCAGAGGAGGATGCAGTGGTGATGAACGACTCGAATTTTTCACAGCGAAGGGCGAGAGTGAATCTATGACGGATGAAGCTAAGTGTGCATTCTAGGACGCGAGATGAGATGATGGGTCGTGTCTGTAGTGGTTGGACCATATAGGTAATGGATATGAAGTTGCAGAACAAGAACGATGAATGGTTGATGATGAAAGTGCTCCCTGGATGTGTGGCGGCGTCTCGCGATGGATTGTGGTCAGGCGTTGAATGGATGAATTCCAAGCGGTTGGATGGATTGAAGGAATATGAGGTGGTGGTTGGGTATATTATGGGCAAAACTTTAGTGAAGAATGACTCAAAAGACATACTTAATGCAAGCATACATAAAATCGACCAAGCATGAATATGAAATTAACTCAAGAAATTTTTATTTCTAATCAACTAACAATCATAGAGTACTTTAGTGCAAAGAAATTAACACAAGAAACATAGTAAGATAAAGGAAGAGAAACATAATAGAGCTCACTAGGGTATAAGTTTTCACTCATCTCTCAAATACGATAAATTTCACTCAATCTACCTAGAATGGTACCTACCTTAGGCTTGTAAAGATTCTAATATCTCCACCACTAACATACCTTGATCATATGATCAAGCGGACTTGAAGGGTTGTAATGTTGGAAAGTAAGGCTAAATAAATGGAATGAACTAACAAGTGAAATACATTAGTAGTGAATTGGCAACTCAAAGTGAGCTAAAGTATATATTCATGTGAGAACACCAATATGCAAATTTTAGATTTTTTTGAACAAGAATCTTTACTCTTCAAACCACCAAAGGATGCCTTATTTCAATTTTTTTGTTGCAACTTATTTTCTTTTTTTTTTCACTTTCTTTTCTTGCTTCTTTTTTTTTCTTTTTTCTATTTTGTCGTTTTCTTTTCTTTTTGGCATCCATACCCAAGAAGGCAAAGATATATCAATGACATACTTTTCAAACGAAAGACTAAATGCGATTCATGCATAACACTTACTAGAACTGAATGAAATGAAAGTAAAGGCTCAAAGGGGTGGGCAAAGGTTAATATGAAGTGGCTTGCGTTTAGGTAAAGGGTTTAGAAATGAATGCCCCTATCATCCTCACAAATTAAGGTATTAACGTAGTATTGAAAAAGAATCTAGAAAAGTTCTAGAGGTTAACCAAAACTAGGTGAAAATCACACAATATGAGAAAGAATATAAGGCTTAAGATCCTTTTGAGAGAGCTTTTTTTTTTTTTTGAAGATGTTTCCTCCTTAAGGACTAGGCTATGAAACAAGGTTAATAAAACTGCACCAAATGTATTCTACTATGCTAATCAATTAAAAATAGAAATCACTCGAATCAAATGCAATCAAGCTAGCCATGTAGCATTCACAAGCATTGTGCAAAAAGATTTTAAAAAAAGATACCCTAGGATTACAAAAGTCAAGTAGCAACAGAGAAGGGATCAAATCGCTCATACAACAGTGCAAAACATCTAAGACACTGAACAGAAGAGAGACAGAAGCTAGCAGCAAAATTCCCAAGTAAGAATCACTCTTAAATCATGCAATGCAATCCATAAATCAAACAATAAGGTAGATAAAGAGCAATTATAGCAGCAATACTCGAGAATTTGGAACAAATCCATAGGCAAGATTTTTTTTCACTCAATTCAACAACCACTCCTCCCCCAACACTTGATTCATACATTATCCTCAATGCATAAACACAACATTATCTTAACCCAAACTCTCAGGTGAAGTGGAAGTTATGAAGTTCGATTTAAAATCAAATCACTAGACATCACTTTCACAAAGAGAAGAGAAATGAGAGATAGGATAAGATGATGTGAAATGAAAATGGACAAGTTCAAATCAAATGGTAGAAAGAGGTGACAAAATCAAAGCGAACAAGGTAAACATATGCTGAATAAAAATAAACAATAACAACTACAACTACTGAAAATGTTCCCTCCCCTACACTTACACCTAACTACCTCAAAAAACAGATATCACCAATAATATGACAGAAAGTAAAGAGTAAGGTGGAAGGGAACGACCGTGTGATCAAGGGGGACTTTGTTCTTCGCAATAGTGCTTCAGGAGATGGCTGTTGACTTGTGAAGTTACTCCAGTCTCCTCATCTATAAGCTCCACCATGCCTAACGGATATACTTTAGTAACTCTGAAGGGACCATCCCATTTGGTGGCAAACTTCCCGGGTGTAATATCCATGATTTGTTTACTAACTGATATAAATGATGATCCGTTAATTATGAAATGAGTTAGGATTTAAAAATAGATAGTTCATAAATAGAATAAAGTTATAGGCCAAAAGTCGCAGAATCAGTTTTAGCCTGTGGATGAAAGCTGGTAGGAATAGTAAAGTTAAGCGTGCTCGCCCTAGGGAAATTTCAGGATGGGTGACCCCTGGGATGTTGCCTCAGGAATCAGAAACCAAAAGATCAAAAGCTAAAAGGTTAAGGGCAAAATGGAAAATTAGGAAAAGTCAGACTGTGAAAGGGCATTTTGGTCATTAAGAGAAAGTATAGGGGTATTTTGATCATTTGACAAAGTCAAAGTCAAACAGTTGACCAAAAATCAGAAAAAGTCACAGATGCCCAAAAGATATAGCAGAACCACTGATTTCCAGAAATTCAACCGATTGATGAAATTCGGTCAGGATAAGGAATTATGAAATTTTAAAGATTTAAGGTTGAAAATATTTATTTAAGGTATCAGAAGTTCCCTAAGACCAAAAACTAGAGTCTATAAAAATTCAGTGGAATTTATAGTACTTTACAAAATTATTGCCGAAAGTACAATTAAGGCGATTTTCCTGAAAATGAGGAAAAAGGCCTGAAAAATCCCCAAAAATATAATTTGTTACAAAAATTAATTTGGAACAATTTAGAAGGTAATATGAAGGGCTAGAATATCAATGAAAAATATAGAAAATTATAAGGCCCTAAAAATGATTTATTCTAAAACTACTTGTTTTCAGGAGTTTTTGGCAGGATAAAATAATCATTTTAATTTTGGATGGATCAAGGGACAATTTGAGGATGATGATTTCAATATATTTAAGAGAGAATTATGGAGATTAAATAAGGATGAAAATATTTTCAGAAAAGTAGAAAAAGATTTATCGGAATAGAGTTATGTTTACCGGTAAAAAGTGCAATCGGTAGACATAACTGAAGGGGATCCAGTTTGGTTACTCAAGCCAGATTTTTAGCTCCTAGTTACAGCCATCATTACTCACTTTTAAGTGGCCAATTAGAGCCAAGCAATTGTTACACATGTGGGAGCTATCTTAACCCTTGATTTTCAAGATCAAATCTCATCCTTCCAATCCAATTTAATGAGTTTTATAAATCAATTCCTCCCTTCATTTCTCCACCATTCCAACCGACCTTTTGGGTAGATTTTGAGAGCAAGAAGGACACCATTTTTGAGAGCAAGAGGAAGGAGAAGAGCTTGGGAAAATCACAAGGTAAAAGAGTTACACCTTATGCTATATACCAAAATCTTCCTCTCAACTTCTTCTACAACTTCCATGGATTGGAATTTTGATTTGATCTCTCTTTCTCAAGTTTGGATGCTTAGGGTTCTTGAGAGCAAAGTTAGAAAGAGAGGGATTTAGAGCTATTCATTGATGATAAAAGCCTCCTTGTGTTGTAAGGAGTGTTTTGATATATATATATATATATATTGTGGTTGTTTGAGTTTGTTTTGTGATTTTGTAAATTTGGGAAAACATGGAGTTTTAGGGGAGATGCTGCCCAATTTTCCATTTGATATAGGAGAGCTAAAAACAAGTTATACCATGCTTGAATATGATTTTGGAAACAAGAATTAAGTGTTACAAATGATGAAAGTTGAAAAATTCCCACTACTACAGAGTATACTTTTTACTACTGAAATTCGCGTCCTTATTCTAAAAAAGGGAGTAAAAAGTGAAGGCGGTGGCATTTTTCAAATTATAGAAAAAATTTAGGCGCCCTATATGCAATATAGGGGCCTAAAGGTGGTTGTGGGCACCTTTAGGCGCCCTATATTGGAATAGGGTGTAAAAGTATATCTATGGCGTTCTATTCTGTATATAAGGCGCCAAAGCACTGATTTTTTGCGCCCTATATTTATTATAGGATGCCTTTATCATTGAGTCAAAAGGGCTTTTGGCGCCTTATAATAAATATAGGGCACCAAAAGGTTGCTCCCTTGCTTAAAATCGGCATGTTCCCTCCTTCCTTCCATATTCCCCAAAAGCCTCAGTACCCACACAGCGAGAGCCCTAGCCCCAAACCCCACCTCAACAGCGACCCCATGCCACACAGCAGCTCCGAGGCTCTCTTCCTCCAGATCTGAAAGCTCTCGCTGGGTTTCAAGCCACACAGCAGCTCCGAGGCTCTCTTCCTCCAGATCTGAAAGCTCTCGCCACACATACAGCGACCTCAAGATCTAAAAGCTCTCGCCAGATTTCAAGCTTTCTCTACCAACTCCGGCTCTGAGGCAGAAGACTCATCATCCATCGCCAAGACTGCTCATCATCAGGCTGCTTGTGGGGAGTTCACGATCGAGTCACCCGGCAACGATCGTCTTCATCGTCTGGTTTTCATTTCCTTTCCTTCAGCTATTCTTCTTGGCATCCACCATTCATTGTCTTTACGGTTCTGTTTTTCAGCGGCGAAGAGGATGCACGAGATAGGATATAACAGATTGGCGGTGTTGGAGTTTGGCTGAGACTTTGGAGCAGCTGAGAGCATGAGAGCTGGAAGAACCAGAAAGCGGCAACTGAGCGTGGGTAATCAATTGTGCGTGCTACGAAGGCGGAAGCTAAACGAGAGCAAGGAGCCACGAGAAATAGAGAGTGAGCATTTATAGCGAGAGCGAGATATGGCAGCTGAGAGGTAGAGGAGCTGAAGGCAGCGTTTGGTTTCTGCTTCCGCAATATCCTCTCTTTGCATTATTTCCTCAATGCTTTTCTGTTATATGGTTAAAATGTTTAGTAGCTAAGCAATTTGTTCTATATTGCAATATAGAACCTACAGCGCAAATCTAGTCCGTTGACATTGCTAATCTGTAAAAAAAATACCTACGGCGCCCTATATTGCAATATAGGGCACCGTAGGGTAACACTTACGGCTCCCTATATTACAATATAGGGCGCCGTAGGTGTTTTTTTAAGACGCCTATATTGCAATATAGGGCGCCGTAGGTCTATCCTATGACACCTCACTTGATATAGGACGCAATAGGCCCTAACTTTCTACTCCCCTCACATACACGCCCCCTCAAGAAAGGGCGCCAATTGGGTTAAAAATATGGCGTAAAAAGTACCTTTTGTAGTAGTGCCCATTTAAGGAATTTGTGTGTGTTTTGGCCACAGCTGGTTCTTGGGGAAGGAAGTTTCTGTTGATGATTTTGATGTTTCCAATGAGTTCAAAATTAGTTTTTGTGTAGGGTAAAAGTGGTAACAAGTTTGTGGAAACCCTAAAAGACATTAGTGGCAAGTTAGGGTTTCTAAGGTTCTTAAAGTTCAAGAGTTGGTTCAAAGGAGTTTTACTTTGGTTTTTGTTTTGTAAATGACTTGTACTTAATGGCCATAACGTTTTTGAATATGTAGGCAAGTGTTTGGTCCAAGAGGATAAATTTTAAGGAGATCAAGAGAGCTTACAAGTTAAAGGGAAAAGTTAAAGAGTAAAGGCAGCAAGACCTTCTAACTTAACTTTATGTTGTGAAATTGTATTGAAACTTTGCATGACTTATTGTATGAAAATTAAAGTGTGAATATGTGCTTGATGTGCTATGGCCATATGCATATTCATATCTCATGTGCAAATTCATTATATCATGCATTCACACTTATTATGAAACATGTCATGCATTTTATGAAACTTGTTAAAAAGTTTTGCTATTGGGATTTCTTTGAAATCTCACTCTCCCCCACTAGCAATTTTTAGGTGGAGGCACTCACAAGGGTAAAGAGAAAGTGATTGATGCATGAGATAAATGTTGGTGTATAATGTTGTGGAATTTACTAGGAATTTTATGTATTTAGTTTAAATGTTGTAATGTGTTATGTAATGTGATTTGTGAATGTACCATGGACTCATGATAGTTAGTTTATGCTTTGAGAATACCTAATTACATAGGTTAAAATGGTTAAGAATGGTTTAGAAATCAAAATGGTAAGTTATGAAGTTAAGAAAAGTAGAAATTTGGTCGTGTTGAAAGTAAATTGGTCATTTGCCCTACTTTACCCTGTCAGAAACATAGCAAATGAACTACAAATGAACTGAAATTTTATGGAAAAATAGTTCACATTGTAAGCTTTAAAACAAGACAAAGATCACTGGAAATGGAATTTTTTACAGAAAGTTATGACTGCCCAAAGTTGGTGAAAATCACAGAAAATCTTGGGAAAATGAAAAATTACCATATGAACAATGCTTTTTCACGAATGAATCTGTACCAACTGGACAAGTTATTGTTCAAATATTTCCCTCATAAAGGGAATTTGTAAGCTTCAAATAGAAGTGGAACCACTCAGTTTCGATTTTTCTAGAATTAGTTATGAATTTTCAAAGTTGACCCGAAAAACTGTGAATAGTAACTTTCCTAAAAATGAAAGTTTCCAATTTAGTCCATTTTGACAATGTAAGTTGTTTGAAGCTATTATTTGGTTCCAAATCATTATATTGGAAGCTAAGAGATATAAATAAGAGGTATTACACCAGGCATCATCTTCAACCGGGCCTTAAACTTGAGCACCTTGTCACCTTCATGAAATTGCTTCCTTAGAATTTGCTTGTCATGAATCATTTTCAGCTTATCTTTATAAATTATGGCATTTTCATTGGATTCAAGCCTTAATTCTTCAAGCTCTTGAAGTTGCATCTTTCGATTAACCAGTGAAGATTCGAGATCCGCATCACGTGCCTTCATCGCCCAATAAGATTTGTGCTCAATCTCCATAGGTAGATGACAAGCTTTGCCATAAAGCAACCGAAAAGGAGACATGCCATAGGGGTTTTATAGGTAGTCCTATATGCCCAAAGTGCTTCTTCAAGCCTTTCACTCCAGTCCTTACAAGATGGTTTCACAATCTTTTCAAGTATTCGCTTTACTTCACGGTTAGAGACTTCAGCTAAACCATTCGTTTGAGGGTGATAAGGCGTGTCAAGCTTGTGATTGACTCCATATTTAGCCAATAGAGACTTGATGGTCCTGTTGCAGAAGTGTGTTCCTTGATCACTGATGACTGCTCTCGGGATACCATACCTACAAAAGATATGAGAATGTAAAAACTTAGCAATCGTAGAGGCATCATCTTTCCTCGGTGGCACTGCTTCTACCCATCGAGATACATAATCTACTGCAAGCAATATGTATGAGTGATTGAAAGATGAAGGAAAGGGACCCATAAAATCCATGCCCCATACATTAAAAATTTCACAAAAATGCATAAGTTTTAGAGGCATCTCATGCTTCCTACCCAAACCCCCAAATCTTTGACATTTATTACAAGACTTGCAGAAAGAATAAGCATCCTTAAACAGAAAAGGCCAATAAAAACCACACTTTAAAACCCTCATAGCAATCTTATTAGCACTAAAATGCCCTCCGCATGATAAAGAATGTGTAAAGGTAAGGATAGAGTGAGCTCATCGTTTGGAACACAGCGTTTGATGATCTGGTCACTGACTTGCTTCCACAGGATTGGAGATTCCCAAATATAGTAACTCGCCTCCCTTTTCAGCTTATCAATATGAAATTTAGACATAGAAGGAGGCACAATGTTAGTGACAAGATAATTGACTATATTAGAATACCAAGGCTCATGAGCAACTAATGTAAAAAGTGCAGAATCAGGAAATGAGTCAATAACAAGATGAGAAGAGTCAACTCCTTGAGTGCCTTCTAGTAACCGGCTAAGATGATCAACTACATAATTCTCTACTCCGGCTTTATCTCTGATCTCGATTGCAGTAATAAAGCCCACCTCAGCAGTCTAGGTTCAAACTGAGGCTTCTTAAACAAGTAACGAACCACTGCATGATATGTAAAAATAACCACTCGAGAGTTTATCAGATACTGTTTAAACTTATCCAAAGCAAAAATGATAGCAAGCAGTTCTTTCTCTGTAGTGGTGTAGTTGACTTGGGCATCATCAAGCATCTTAGAAGAGTATGCTACGACTCTAGAATGTTTCTGCTCCCTTTGTCCAAGCATGGCACCTACTGCAAAGTTAGAAGCATCACAAGATAACTCAAAATGCAAATTCCAGTCAGGTGCGGTAAGAATAGGAGGTGAAACAAGCATGAATTTTAAAGTGTTAAAAACATGTCTACACTTGTCATCAAAATTAAATCCAACATCCTTTTTCAACAAGATAGAGAGAGGCAAGGCAACTTTACTAAAATCCATAATAAAGCACCAATAGAAACCTACATGCCCTAAGAAAGACCTCAAATCCTTTAAGCACGTGGGATAAGGAAGGGATGAAATAACTTCAATTTTGGCTCTATCAACCTCTATCCCTTTTTGGGAGATGAGGTGACCTAGGACTATACCTCTGTCAACCATGAAACGAAACTTTTCAAAATTCAAAACCAAATCCTTTTCGATACACCTCCTAAGAGCTTGGTCTAGGCTATCCAAACAATCATCAAAGCTCTCACCATAAATAGCGAAATCATCCATAAAAACCTCCATGTTCTGCTTTAGAAAATCACTAAATATCACCATCATGCACCTTTGAAATGTGCCTGGAGCGTTACACAACCCAAATGGCGTCCTTCTATAAGCAAAGGTACCAAAAGGGCATGTAAAAGTCGTCTTATCCTGATCTTTAGGAGCAATAAGTACTTGATAGTAGCCAGAGAACCCATCTAGAAAACAGTAATGAGACTTTCCTGAAATTCTCTCCAACATATTATCAATAAAAGGTAATGGAAAATGGTCTTTTCTCGTGGCATTGTTCAATTTCCTATAGTCTATACACATTCTCCAAGCATTTTGCACTCTAGTTGGAATTAACTCATTATTCTCATTTCTCACGACTATGATGCCACTTCTCTTTGGCACTACTTGTACCAGACCAACCCACTCACTATCTAATATAGGATAATTGATCCTAGCATTCAACAATTTAGAGACTTCCTTTTTAACCACATCTAAAATGAGAGGTCTAAATCTCCTCTGTGGCTATCTAACTGGCTTGGAACCCTCATTCAAAAAGATCATGTGTGTGTAAACTGAGGGATTAATCCCTGGTATATCCCCTAAAACCAACCTATAGCCCCTTTATAACTCTTTAACATAAAAATCAATATTTTTTCTTCAAAACTACTCAAAGAACTAGAAATAATGACAAACAATTTAGAATCAGCAGCAAGAAAGACATATTTCAAATTAGGGGGAAAGGTTTTCAATTCTAAATTAGGGGGTTGCACAATATAGGGAACCATTTCTTTCGTATCAAGTGCATCTAATGCAAGTGGCATGTTCACATGATCTGGGGAAGGATATATAAGCTCATCATTCATCATATGTCCTCCACTTCCCAATTCAGTACCACTCGAAGGATAAACTATAGGCATAATTTGTATAACCGCTCCTTCATCATCGATACTTGCAAAATCAACTAACTTGCCCTTCTCAAGGCTATCATCAGGTGTAGCATTCAAAGTAGACTCACGGTTAAGACAAGATGGTGCATCAAAATCATGAGGGATGGAAAGGAGGTAATCAACTTCTAAATAGTTTAACACAAACCACGTCATCACAACATGTGTAAAAAGAAGAAGAATGGGGCATAGATAAATAAGTAAAGCATCATCATGCTTAACAATTTTATCATGCCAACTATATCAGAGTCATGTAAATCATCAATATCATCAACAACACAATCAATCAAATTAACTCCTAAGTAGGAGCAATCTGCATAACCATGAGTCATTGCATGAGAAATGTTAAAGGTGATCTATGGGTCCCCAAAGCCCATGTTAATGACACCATCTTTCACATTAATTATAGTTTGAGTTGTTCTAAGGAAATGTCTTCCTAAAATCAAAGTGCTATCAGCTTTAAACTCATCAGTTATGTCCAACACATAGAAATCAGCAGGGAACACAAGACCATTTACTTGCACAAGAACATCCTCAAGAAAGCCTTTAGGGTATCTCACAGTCCTATTAGCTAGACCTAGTACAACACTGGTATCTTTCAAGGCACGAATACCTAGACTCTCATAGATAAAGGTTGGCATAACATTTATGGATGTACCTAAGTATAGTAAAGCATGTGAAATATTTGTTCTGCCTATGGTACATGGAATAGTGTAGGAACCCGGGTCTTTACACTTAATAGGTAGCTGTGGCTTGAAAATAGCACTAACACTAGACCCCAGTTGGATTCTCTCACTATGCCTACACTTCCTCTTGTTTATACTCAGATCTTTAAGAAATTTAACACACTTAGACATCTTTTTAACCAAATCAAGTAATGGAATATTAACCTCAAGTTTCCTAAACATTTCCAACAGCTCATCATTATCTTTCTGTTCATCAACTTTCTTGCTCATGAGATAAGAATGAGGAAAAGGCAAGTAGAAATATTTACCTCAACATCTTTGGAAGATGATCCTATCTTCATTGGCCCTTGCTTTGCAGTGATGGGCTCCCTTTTCTCTTGAATGATTGCTTGCTCATGTTGTTCCTCCAAGAAAAAACGTCCAACATGAAATGGATATTTGAAGGTGGAAGTGTAACATCCGCATTTCAATACAAGTAATAAAAGGCTCAATGAGAGATTAAGAGGTAGTTAAGGGTCAATGGAGCATTAGAAACCATAAAGAAAGGGTTTATGTACTTGTTAGTCCAGTAAGGGTAAAATGGTAATTTTGGAAAAAAAAAATATGGGCATTTGAGTAATTTTGACCCAAAATGTCGAAAAATCTCTAAAGGCACAAAAATGTGCAGAATAATTAGCTAAAGTATATTTGAGGCAAGATTAAGATTAAAAGAGCATAAATAACCTTAAAATGAATTCTTAGTAATTAATAAGAATTCATTAATATTTGGTAATTAAGGGATTTTGAGCCAAATATAATTATTTAAAATATCAAGAGGCCTCAGATAATTATGATAAAAATGAGGGAAATAGATCAAGAGAAAATAATAATTCAGGGAATTTCTAAAATTAGTTTCCTGGCTATGTTCAAAGCTGTTTACCCAAGAGAAAATAAAAAGTGCAGTTAGTCATTGAAAACGAGAAAATACAGGAAATTTTTGAAAAGGCATCTCTAGAAAGAGTTTGAGACAGAGAAAATTATAAGGGGTTCCTCTTGAATTATGGGAATTTTCTATGGTGATAGACTAGTCAAGTGATTATAGGATTTCCAAAAAGAATTTCCCGACTATTTTTGCTGAGCCTCCAAGCAAAGCAAATAAGGGATAAAAGAAAATAATCAAATTGAGAGGCTTAGAGGTAACCAAATGCAATTATCAGTACTCCATATTAAAGAGAATTAAGAGGAAGCATGTTTGAAGTAAATGTTGTTGTTGATGAAAAGTTGTGTTATCATATACCAGTGGAATCTAGAAGATGAAGTTTATGGGACAAGCCCAACTTGGAAAGGAAGTCAAGAAGGCTTATTGAATAAGCCATTAGCTATTATAAAAGAGGAAGAGAGGAAGAAGGCATGCACAGGCATCATAAAAAGAAGAAGGAAAAGAGGGAGCTCATGCAAGAGATAAGAGAAAGGGAAGGGCAAAGTGAAATCTGGACAAAACCCGAGGTAAGGATCCAATTCTAGTACGAAATCTTCCTATTCTTCAATCCTCTAGCCTCTACCCTCAATCTAATCATTTATTTTCTTTCAATTTAGTATTATTATAGAGAGTGGAGCTATAACCCCAAGTTGCTTTAGAGAGAGAAAGTTGTCCAAATTAAAGCTCTAATTGGATGAGGTAAGTCCCAAAACCCATCTTTACTACTGTTATAGAACTTGTTGGTAGCTAGTTTATGGTTGTTTGGATTGTTTTGGGAATTTTGGATTTGAACCCCATGTGGGAGTGGGGGGCTGCTGGTCGAAATTCTAAGGGCCAAAGGAAGATGATTTTTGGTGTTATGAAATAGCTAGATAGTAATTGGAAGAAGGACTTAAAGAACAAAAAATTCAAAATGAGGAAAAATGAAGCATAAGCTAATGTAATGCATTCCAAGGGACAATTGGTAATGTAATTGTATTATGATACTTTGTAGGTGTTGAATTTATGAAGGGAACCTACGGAGCTCAAAGGTTTGGAGAGGAGCAAAGCTAAGTTGGATCAAGCGTAACAGGTAGTGGATTTACTAACTTTTGCATTTGTATTGCTTATGATTGTTATGTTGATTGTTTGCCATGATTGTTTTAGTTGATTCAATTATGTGATATTTAAGCATGTAAAAACTTGCTATATATGTTGTGCGTTGACCATATGCTAGTTCGGTTCAATTGCATGTAGGAAGGTATGCTTGTATTCATGACTAGTTAGTGTCATACATAATCATGCATGTTAATGTGTTTATTAGTATAATTTTCTACTAATATTTCCATGATATACCATCCCTCCAAAACAATAACTCTTCAAATCAAAGCTCCGATGAGGACAAAAAAAAAGGCAAGGAGATCGAATGCTGAAGATGGAGCGTGGCAGCAGAATTTTTGGGATTAGCTTATATGTTTTATGTGTTATGTGTGGAATTCAAGTTCTAATTTTATGCTAATTATGGAATGCAAGCCTTAACATGTTAAAGACCTTATTTTATAGTCTATGTAATAGAATATGTATGAATGATGTTGAATATGCTAAGTTGGGCTGCTATTGTGGTTGAAAATATTTTTTGCATCAGTTTATGGTTTTTCTCCTATTCTTTTGCTGCAACGAACTTCTCAAACACAGTCAGGAATTCCTTCTCATGTGCACTTCGCCAGAATTGGTCGTGGCGAAATGGACTTCAGAGGTTTTGTCATGGCTCTGAGGAAGTTGGCCACAAAAAAACCCTCAAGAAGCAAAGCTTTGGAAATCATTCAAGAAGCAAAATTTTATGATTTATTTATGTTAATCAAACTTGAACTTGGCTAAATAAAACCCTATGAAAGGTAAGAAAATGAATAAACTATATGGTTTATGAATTTTTAAAGATGAGGCTTAGCATCTGTTTGAAAAACAAAGCATGGTAAGAAAATGAAAAAAACTATATTAACCCGAACTAGATTAGGATAGTATGATATATATTTTTCTCGGGTAGAAGACTTCAAGAGCTTTCAAAAAAGTTTCATATCACTCTCATACAAATTTTCTATATTTAGTTATGGATTTTCAAAGTTTGATCAAATTAATAATGCCAAATGAATAGTAATATTTACGTTTGACTTGAACCATATTACTTCGAATGTATACCAAAATAGAGGATGTAAAAAGTCTAGTAAGATGGGTTACTTCCTACAACATGATGAATCTTGACTAGAATTCCTGTTGAGAGAAATGTCCATATTTAGAATATGATAGTATGTGAATAGAATTGCTTTCAGCAGGTGAATACCTATTCTTAGAAAAAGAAAGTGGTCTAATTGGTTCTATTTCTTAAACCTTTCCACTCACATTATATATATATTAGTTAATATATAGATACATAAATATTATTAAACTAGCTAACTACATAAATACTATGCATGAGTTGAGCTAAGTAGAATATTGTTTAATTTGGTGTTCAATATTTAAAACACGTATACAAATGTTTCATATCAAAATGAAAAGAAAAAAAATTATAGTCTCGGGGATAGTTTTGTTTTGGCCGGTCTATGATAATATGAGAATGACAATTAAGTCATAAAGCTGCAATTTGATAATAGTTAGGTCCCTCATAAAATTTCATAAACAATAAGTTAAAAAATACGGATGTAGACATTTGTAAATCATAAATTAATAACATTTAAGTCTCACATTTTAGAACCGAGATTTGTATATTTAAAGCTATCGAATTGATATTTGTAATTTATCTTTCTGGTAATTTTTTTTGAAAACCTAACTGTTACTGAATTAATTAAAGGTCTGAAACCTTACTAATTACTTATTGTGCAGTGGACCTACTGTTTGGAATTTTGTTTAAAATATTGTTCGTGATTAAATAAAGGCACCTTTTGGGGATGAGTTAAACTAACATTTTGTATTGAATCCACCCTCATTGGTAAAATATATTTTTTAGCATAAAATATATTTTTTTTGGTTTTCCGCCCTATTTACCGGACTTCGTTCCGACTAGTCCGAACCTGACCCGCATCGCGCACCTGAAAATGGTGGGTGAGTCTCCCAACGGTGGCTACTGCATACACTAGAACTCGAACTCGAGACCTTACTTAAGTTGAAACAAGCCACTTACCACTTGATCCAATCAACCGTTGGTTAACATAAAATATTTAATGGGCAGACACTGAACATGAAATTCCAAAGTAAACAAAGGCCCAAAATAAAGCAGGCCCAAGATCAAGCCCTAAATAACAAGTTCAGTTTCAAATATTCGCAGAAAAAAATGGGAGGCTTTTTCTATAGTGACGACCCAAGTATAATGAAACTAACCCGACAAATAAAAGAACAAATCGAAACAAAGGTTTGTTTATTTCTACTTTTAAAAACTGTTTTTAAGAAAAAAATAACAAAAACAGAAAACAAATCGCAACTAAGGGCCTGTTTGTTTCCATTTTTAAAAACTATTTTTTAAAAAAACAATAAAAAATTTTTTAGACTATTATTTTTAGGAAGTTGTTTTTTAAAACATAAACTTGTTTTTAAAAAAATAAAAAAACATTTTTAGTTATTTTTTGTTTTTATTTTTACATTTCATAACTTTTGTTTAGAAAAATTAAGAAATATATTATTCTTCTTTTGAATTTTTTTCTCCATTTAAGAACTCAGAGTTATCATTAAATTTTTGCACTTCAATTTGAGTATGCTTATTTTCAAATATAATTTTAAAAAAATCTCCAAATAGATTTTTTTATTTTTAAAAATGTTTTTAAAAACAATTTTATATATACATCAATTTTGAAAAGAGTAAAACAGGAAACAAAAAAACAAACAGATCCTAATTCATTCGTCTTTTACATGTAAACAAGGGTTAAGTGACAAGTTTCAATATCAATTACTAAAAATAGAATATACTCTTCAAATCCTATTTATAAGTTACTTTTAATATGTTTTGTCAATACTAAGAAAGACATCTACAAAATCTCGTTAATCATATCTTACAAGTTAATGACATTCAAACTTTATACATCTACAAAATCAAAACAATAACGAACGGATAAAATAGTATAATCATATAAAAAAATTAATGATATGTATTATAAATAAGATCATAAAATTTTTCTTTCTTTTATAAACAGAATAGGAGAAGTATGTATAACCAAGTGTTTGCCAGTGATTGATCTGTGAATAGAATGCAGAAAAGACCTTACACAGTAGAGTTTTCTTTCTTTCTTTATCCCTAGATTTCTCACCTAGTTATAGGAATTAGAATACAAGCTATAAAATCCCAGCAATCAAAGTATTACCCCAGACTATACAAATGTTTAAATTGCAAAGCTAAATAAAATTGTAGTAAGTAAAATTTTATATATACGTGTGCGCGCGCATGAAAATGGTTTGATGTACCCAAATTCAACAATCACGCTGTGATCAAGCCTTGTCGTGGGCTATTAAATAAAATTAAGTTAGAATGCAATATAATGGCACTAACCTAGGTCGATCTCTACGTGAAACCTATATTGAGTTACTAATACTCAAGCGCAAATAACAAATTAACCAAGAAGTATCAAATGATTTTTTTTATCTAATTAAACTAAATAGGTGAATCTAAATTCTATAAAGTGAATGTCCTAGGTGATTGACTCCACTAACCTTCCTTGTCAAATTTTAAAATTGAGTTCTCCTTTTAACTAAGCACAAGGACTAGTAAGAACCCTTACTAATCAATATTCCTAAC
>JANTPZ010098185.1:0-13623 GCA_025593235.1 Vachellia pachyceras
TTATAGCTTCACCTTCAGTTCCTATAACTTAAAAACTAAGAAAAAGGTAAAAAGAAGAATAGTCATAACTCAAAACCACAAAAATCAGAGCAAGCTATAGACTATATTTCAGGCTTTTCTTCGTTTGCAGGTTATAGTGAAGGCCAAATATTGCCAACATAAGCATACTGAATGAAGGCTGTGACAAATTGATATTCATAATTTCACTTGCAAACATGAGGCATGCAACCCTAACAGGGCATCACTTCTTCACAAACTTACAAGCAATTAATGTCAGTTAATTCACCCAAAAATCTAGTTAACACAAGGCTAATGGATCGTACCTTAGTATATGCATAAACACCTGCCTCTGTAGTCCCCACAGGACTTCCTCTAGGGATATAGTTTCCCTCTTTATATAAGTAAAGCAATGGTATCCCAGTTGACAATTCTAAGTTGATGACCTGTTTAACCACACAGGTTAAATTAATATCAGCGCTATTATTAACAATAAATAAAGAGTGACGTGAGAAAAGTTAGCTTAGAACCTCCTGTGACGTTAATCTCTCAAGATACATTATAATGGATCTTAGAGAATTCCCATGTGCAGCAACCATCACATGCTTTCCAGCTTTAAGTTGGGGTTCAATCTACAATGCATGCTTCTCAGCATCAACTTCCATGGCAATATAAATTCCAAGATGCCAAGCATAAAAAATATCCAAAGAAAAAATTGCAAGTTTAATTTTTGGGGAAAAACAATATACGCACATGACCCTTAAAGTAGGCAACGGCTCTCTGGGAACACATTTCTAGGCTCTCACCACTGGGAGGGGGAATATCATAACTACGACGCCACCCATGCACTTTTTCCTTGCCATATTTTTCTGCAGTCTCCTGCTTATTTAGACCCTGCAGCTCCCCATACCTGTAGAAGAAAGAAGGGTTGTTCTGTCAAATTTATTTGACATTTACATTGACAGTAAATAGGGGCAAAGATTTTAAATTTTAATACTCCTTACATTCTTTCATTCAATTGCCAAGCTGTTATAACTGGAATAGACTGCTTCTTGGTTTTATCACTGAAAAACTGTGTCCAGGTTTTTGCTTGTTCACTCTCATTATGCATAATAATGGGAACCTGAAGAGTACACATTTGGTTTTTGATAGGGGAAAATGTCTAGCTTTTCCGGAAAAAATAACAAAAGAAAAGAGAGAGTTCAGCTTTAATTTTACTTTAATTCAGGAGGATATAAAGTTTGACACCTCTAATCTGTAGTGCAGATGAAAGTTTTCTTTAGAAGTAAGACCAAACCCAGGCACCAGAAAACTTTGATCTTTGTCATACGACATAAATACATGTCAAAAAATGTTTCATAAATACGCCAGTTCTTTTACTTAAAGCCTCTTAAAGGGGAAAACACAACCCATTTGAAGGACAGAGAATCAGCCAGCGCTGTGCTGTCAATTAAGCTGGAAATTAGCTAACACCCAGTTTCATGGAGCTCTTGAAATGCGTAACTGGTAAATTTCAATAATGCGTGTCAAAAAGCGCCAGCCACATACCTTCTTGTGACGCTGCTGAGTCATGGCAAGCATAGCAGTCATTTGCGCTCGAATCAGAGCAGATGTAAAAATTACATCTACTGGTATATAGCTAATCCTCTTACCAGCTTCAATTGCTTCTTCTATACCTCTCTTGGTCAAAGGCACGTCAACACATCCGGTAAACAAGTTCTTCTCATTCACAGAGATTCACCATGCCGAATCAATATCAAAGAAGACTCAGCTAAAAACAAGTTCACAATACCCGCCAGTAAGAAGATAGCAAAAGCATTGAATCCCTCTTTCTCAAACAGAATGAGTAATTAAACAATATGATAGAACTGGGTTATTGACGCATAATTTTCAGCTCAAGCACATACACAAGTTATCAGATATTGTAAGGCACAAATACCACGAATCATCTAGAAAGCCATCACTCACTTGATGGGTCCTGACAAATGTTAAGAGCACCGCTAACTGATGTAGAATCCGCAGTAGACGAAAAGTATATTGGTCCATGAATAAGGTGCAACTTATGCTGGAAAGATGTATGAAACTCTTTTCGTAAAAGTGCAGATTTGCCTCCCAAATGCGTTGAGAGGAATCTCTCAGAGTGGTTCCCCAAGCTCATGGAAAAGCTAGAAGCATCAGAGCCCCGGCTATGAAGCCCCATGGAAGGGTAAGAAAATGCAGCAGCCATGCTGATAATCCAATGGACCACGAACAAAAACACATTAATATTTTCATTAGAAGAAGGATGCAGAATCCATTACACTATAAAGATTGACAATCAACAGAAGAATCCATGAATGGACTATGATATCCCAGTGAGAGAAGTAACAAACATGTTACAGAGCAACTGGAATCTGAATATTACCCGAAGACCAAACTAGGGGATTGACCAAACATTATTGAAAAAAAGAAGAAGAAGAGGATTTTAAACTCACAAGGATTGCTGATGCTGAGGAAGAGAAGCTGAAAGTGAGAACGCTCGAGACAATCTTGACAGAGAACGATGGTGCTCGATCTTTTTCTTGTTTCCCCCTCTTCTTCCAAAAAAGATGGCGTGAATTGACAAACAAGAGATGAAAGTAAACCTGGAAAAGGAAAAGAAGCCTGGAAGCATAAAAAATGTGGCGGTTCCACCCATGTGTTCAACTGTCGAAGGTATTGGATAATCTCATTAAAGGGAGAGGATTCGATATCGAGAAAGATCACTTTATTGTGACTCCAGTCGCGGTGCTTGGGAAGGCATTCTAACTCCTGGTTGCTTAGGTAAACGCCTGAGGGTAATTGACGGCTCGCCCTACCCAACATTGATATGACCTAAAAGAAAGTGAGATTTCATCCTGCCCTTAACTTGTGAACCCTGCCTAAAATTTTTTTCACCAAAGAAAAATGTGGCGGTTCCTTTTCAAAGATCACGCGCTCCGGCTCTGACGGCGATGTTCGTTTAATAGAATTCTTCTTGACGCTGCACGCTAGTTTATACGGCGTCGTTTCAACTTCCAAATATAGTACTTCTTGGCTAAAATTACATAAAAATCCCTACATTTCTTAACATGTATGAATAACTTCATTAACCTTTAAAATTTAGCAACCAACTCCTTAGGCTTTCTTTTGTGTTTTAGGGGGTTGGTGCTTTTGATGAATATGATTTTACTTCTTGATGGCTCCATCTTCTAAAAGACTATTATTGTTTTGCTTAAAAAAAGACCATTGTTGGTTTTTGGTGGTGGCGGTGAATATAATCTCAAGTGCATATCGATCCTAGAAGGCGAATATTTACGGTGTTGCTCATTGTGCAGTTGATGCAGATGATACCTTGTTCCCCTCCATTGTCTTTTATGCCAAGGTCTATGGGTGCTTTTGGTGCATCAAACACTAAGATCCGTTTGGGAACACGATGGAGAAATGATTTTATCATTTATAAGGTAAATACATGAAAGAAATTATCTCATTTTGTGGAAAAACATTGTTGAATGCACATTTAATTTTTACAAATGTCATTCTAAACAGGGCCTAAAATACTTTTTGGTAATAACGTCTTAAAAATAATTTGCTTGTTTGGAAAAACTTATTTACTTCTCATAAGCATGTTCAACAGTGTTTTTTTGCAAAACGAGATATCTCCTTCACATATTTATTTCGGTTTGCGTAAAAGTACTTCTCAACCACATTTCCAAACAAACACGTCGAGTGTGGAAGAGACTAGGGCACATGTCCTTCAGCTAAAAGTCTTTGTTTGGATTTGGATCCAATGGTGTGGAGATACGTAAAATAAAATACAAGCACCATGCAAATTATTTACTTTTAATGCTAATAGCTATTGGGCTTGTTTGGATAGCTCGTTGGGAGAATCGACACAGATTCCGAAGTAAATATGTAAGAGGAGTTTTGTCTCGGTAAACGCAGGAATGGATTTTGGATGCCCAAACGGGCTATCCAAACAAGCCTATTGCGTGTTAGTTTGTGTGACAGTAGAGAATAGACACATTACTGTTAGTTAACAAATTTTAATTGGGATAGTCACCATCCTCCATCATTTGTATAAGAAAAAAAATTGATACGTGGGGCAAAATGGGGAAGTCCATTGATTGAAGCAAACGTTAAAGAGTATCCAACGCAAATCCAAGTCTTTGTTTTGCAATGAAGTGAAAATTTGTTGACAATTTTATATCACCTCTTTGGATGACAAAATCAGCAAGTCAAGAAAAATAAAACTACCATGATATGATTCCATTTTAAAAAACACGTCCTTCTTGTTTTCCCAGCAAGTACCCTGAAGAATATAGAACCGTCCGAGTCCCCAAGTAATTAATGTCATTGTCCCCTCCCCCCCTCTCAATCTAAACCAGCTTGACTCTTGCTTTTTCTCAAAGTCTTTTCGCTCCTAACCACATCGTCTCTAAGCAAATAGTTACCAAACAAAAAGAAGGCATGGAGTTCGCTACAAAGGTGGGAGAAGCACTGATCTCTGCTTCTGTGAAGATCTTACTGGATAGGATCTCCTCAACCGAGTTCCGAGATTTCATGAAAAATAGAAAGCTCATTGTCTCTCTCTTGGATGAGATGAAAATAACTCTGTTGCGCTTGGCGCTGTCATGAATGATGCAGAAGAGAAGCAGATCGCCAAAAGTGAAGGAATAGCTTGAAGAGCTGAAAGATGCTATCTCTGATGCAGAGGATTTGCTTGATGAAATCAACACCCAGTCTCTCAGATGCAAGGTGGAGCAAGCAGATTCTCCAAACGTAGCTAACAAGGTGCGGTCCTTCCTTTCTTCTTCTTTTGGAGGATTTAACTGGGGGATGAACTCCAAGCTAGAAGCAACCTCCCGAAAGCTTGAAGACTTTGCCAATCAAAAATATATGGAAAAGCACCAAAAATTTGCTTGGACGAGATATGAGACATTCTCTTATGAATGTTCTTCAACAACCATATTAGTTAAGGTTCTTGTTGATTAAGATTTTATAATCGTACTACTTCAATTTTTTCAGTACGAGGTGTGAGGTGATTTTTAAAAAACCCCCACCCCTTGTGATGGTGTTGATGTCAGCTTGCAGTTTTCGATGATGAGGGCTTTGGAGTCTTTGCCAGCAATAGCTCTTGGATTATGGTTTCTGAGATTTTCCTTTGGTATTTTTGTTTGTTTGGGCCTTTGTTTGCAGAAATTTTATTTGTAACCTTGTATATGTTGATCGTTAATATTATAAACTCTCTTGATTGTAAATGTAGAAGTTATATAACTAATTTGTAAATATAAAAAAATAATAAATTTAATTATTTATAAGAAATATGTGTTAGTTTTTCTAAATTGCATCTGCTCTCCTTCAATCATGAATACATTGATGAAACAACGGAACTAGTTTAATAATTTATTGCCAGATGTATATAATTATTTTCAAACTTTGCCCCGCAGTTGAAGTTTAGCTGACATGATAATGAGAATTGAATTGATGGGTATCATTCAAAAAAAGATCCAAATGCGCTTGTTTCATACAGGAAATTAAAAGATAATAATGCGGCAATGGATGATGCTAATCTCTTTTATTACTGAATTCATTGAACTTGGGTATTAAGATAACATCAAACAGAACTCCGTAGAGACTTGTACAATAAATTAAGGCTCTATATATATGAAGAGATCGTTGGATCACAGCATGATTAAAACATACAGATCTATCACATTAATAAATAATTAAAGAAGCTAGCAGCAAAGAATAATGCTACGCACAACACATATATAAAAGCATGAAATAATGAATGAAGAAGAGATCAAGCATCGTCGGAAAGGTAGTATTTGAGGATCTGGTAGCATTCAGGCAGAGGCACGTCCTTGTGGCAGCCCATGGCGTTGGCATGGTGAACGTCGTTGACGATGCCATTATCAGTACGTGTGAGCACAATGGTGGCTTTGCTTCGGGCAGGATCTGGTACTTTGCAATCTGATATGGGACTGCTCACCAGCACGCTCTGGCACATCTGATCCCCATGATCATGCTCCACCCATATGCTGTACGTTCCTGTTGAATCTGTTACTCCTTCCTTCCTGTACACCACCGCCAAACTCTCCCTCTCAATGCACTCCACCCTCACCTTTGCCCCTGTACGTATATACATACACGTTGCTGAGGCATCTTACAAGTACAAATCGATCTGAGGTATCATGATTGGATTTGATTCCATTTTAGGACCAGCCATTAGCTTATGGTTTGCAGATATAAAGGACTGCTTATGTCCTCCTTTATTATAAGGTTGAATATTAGTAAGCCTTCGATTCCCGGCATATATCGCCAACACCTATTTCTCTAAAAATCTAATATGGTATGAATATGTGGCTTGGGTTCACAGACCATGCACATCTGATCTTTGAAAGTGTGATGTGTAGGATTAATTTGGATTCATTGAGAGATCATACTATAAGAAGAACTCATAGACTTTGTTACATGATCTTATATATTGAAGAATGAAGAGTGTGTGCGCGCGCGTGTTACCTGGAATGTAAGTGGTGATGTTGGTCTCGAAGCCGGCACGGCAGGTGTCACAGTAGACGCGACCGATGACACGGAAAGGGCGGTGTTCTGGTGATGAGGAGGCGGAAGACGGGAGGATAACGCAGAGGGAGAGAGCCAGCAAGAAGAAGGCTTTTGAGGCCATCGCAAGTAAATTAGGGGTGAGAGTATCTTCTATGGGAAAATTAAGGGCTTGTGGGGTTCTTATATGGGTGTGATTATAGTATTATATGTGTGTGTGTAGGAGCATGATCCTATTCCACTGCTTACGGCTTATAAAGTGCAATCCATATGCTTCCATTATTGCTGCCTTCACATGCTATATCTTACCTATGTGTGTTTCTTCATCCGAGGTACAGATCCTTTGTGAGAGGGAAGCTGTAAGAGTTGACTTTAGCAGCTCTCTCAGAATATATATATATATATATATATATATAGGGTAGAACTTCATGTCCTCACATGGATCCAGGAAATCTAATTAATAGATTTTAAATATGGGACAGAAGAATTACTTACAGCCACCCAAACATGTGCTTGTGATGAGCTTCATTGGAAACTTCTTCAGAGTAAAAGAAAGAGGGTTTGTTTTTATTATAATGATGAGTGTATGCTATATATTGTTAATTAGCCTCATGTGGGTGCGGTCTTATATAATTAGCGCTTGATATGAAATTCTTAATGTTTTACAGCCAATAAAAGTGAGTTATGAATGAAGGAAAACCGATTAAACAGGAATAGTTTACTGCACTATTATGCCTAACTAATATTAGCTGGCCTGGTCTCTTTTTGGGGGGGGGGTGTTCTGACTTTTGAGTGATCAAAAGCGACTTTATAAGCTTGGGATGTGCCTTATTTTGCTCATTCGTGGCATAAAAAAACAAAAGAAAAGAAATTGTGTCCCCTAAATTCATATAAATCAATTACATTTTTTTTTTGTTAAATTAAAGCATATAAATTCTTTCATTTGAGCCAATGCTGTTAATTAAATGTGGCCTCTTCTCCTAATGAGAATTCGAACTTCCGTTGACCACGTTGTGAGAGACTGATCCCTTACACTACATCGAACCGGATTGGTAAATCAATAACTGTTTTTTAAAAAAAACATAGAAAAAGCATGGTACCAATTCAAGAAGATCAAGCAGGTCTCAAGAGTACAATAATAAAAAAATGTTTACATAGGTTCCTGTAAATTATCGATCAAAAAGTTTCATTAGTAATCAGATTTGAACCAAGGTTTTATAGAATGTGGGTCATCTCTTTACTAACTAACCTTTGCTATGACATGTTTTGATATCTATCTTTAAATAATTGGTGTGTTATTTAAATAATTTAAAATTCATTCTAATTCAAAGACAAAAGTGTGACTATTTGTATGGCCCTGCTTCTAATTCCTTACTATTTGATCTCCCTTCTGTTTGTGGCGACCAATCAATACGATGGATGAGCTGAATCCACAATTAGCTCTCAGCAAATGAAGTTACAGAATAGTTATGGCATTTCTTAATTATTTGGTGTTCCTGAGAACAATGCGAAGGTTTTTTTTCGGCATCATTCTTCGTCTAAGAAAAGGAACTCACATAACCATTATCTTTACAAAGATTTGAACTCTCAGTCTTACACTTCAAAAAAATCGAGAAATGCAACTGCGATTAAAATACTCGGTGGTAGAGCTTTGCCTCCCGTAAAAGACAAGGTGATTGGTGTTATTGGGTCAAAAGGGCTCCACAAACAATGTGAAGGTTGAACTATTTATTAATCATCAAATAATAATCTAAAAAATTGCTGGGGATTTAGGCCCCAAGGTGAGAGCAATTTCGCCTCACCAAGTCATGTGTTTGATACTTGGCACTATTCTCTGTTGCAAGGAAATAGAACCTACTTAAGATCAAATGAATTTTTCGAGGAGATTGAAGAAGTTAATTAGCCGATATATTTATCATTTTTCTCTAAACTAATTTTCATAACTTATATATTGATATATAATATAATTACACACATAAATATTTCAGAATATATGTTATAATTAAGTAGCGGTTTAACTATATAACAGCTACAAATTCTCGCGTTGGCAGCTCCTTTACACTACAATTTAGCAGCGGTTTGACTAATAACAACTAAAAATTATGGATCTAGCAGTGTTTTATTGAACCGCTACATAAACACATTTTTTAGTGAGTTTTTGGTTTCTCTGTAAGATAATAAGAGTAAAAACCATGACTAACTAGCTCATAAGATTAGGAAGAAATGTATTATTTGCGATCACAAGATGTTTACTTTGGTTCTAATTACAATTTTTTTCTCTCAAAATATTTCAATTAATTGTATGTGGTTAATGAGTTTTTATCAAGGGTGGTGCAAAAACATTATTAAAAATTATATTCTAGGAAAACCAATATGTTATAAATAACCAACTTAGCTATTTTTTTAATATTCATAAATTAATTATTTAATTCTTATATTAAAGATCGAATAGAGTAAATTAGAAATTTAAACTCTGCTAACGTTAAAAGAAAGTGAGGTAAAATTTTGAGAAACTGTACACTTAATTACAGAAGTATGAAATAACTAGGTGTACATGTTTGAATTAAGTCGAAATTATTTTTCTAAAGTAATTCACAGTTTAAAAGTTACGTATGTGATATAAATTTTAGGAAAATTTATTGGAAGATCTCAAATAAGGAACTTATTTAATGAATAGTTCTAAAAAATAAAATATTTATTCTGAGGTCCTATTGACAACATGATGTGTCGTCAATTCAGCGCATGATGTTGTCAATAAAAGGACTTCATGTTGTCAATGGGACCTCAGAATAAATATTTTATTTTTTAGGACCATTCATTAAATAAGTCCCTTATTTGGAACCTCCCAATAAATTTCCCTAAATTTTTTCTCAAGTTACATTAATGTAATTTACAAACGTAATCATCTTAAACCGGCCTTAGGTTGATGAGTCTATTTGATGCCTGCCAATGAGCTGCACACTTAGGG
Organism: Vachellia pachyceras; assembly: GCA_025593235.1. Classification (NCBI taxonomy): domain Eukaryota; kingdom Viridiplantae; phylum Streptophyta; class Magnoliopsida; order Fabales; family Fabaceae; genus Vachellia; species Vachellia pachyceras. The sequence goes on from JANTPZ010098185.1 coordinate 9,527, forward strand.
CCCAACCCGCCAGCTCGCCAACCTTGGCGGGCTGAACCCGCGGGTTGGTGGGCCAGCCCACCTAACCCGCTCTTTTTTTAAAAAAATTTATTTTATTTGTTTTTTTTGCTTTTTTTTAATCCCAATATTTTTTACAAAGGAAAAAGTAATATTAAATTCTATTTTTAGGAAATTAGTGAACACTTATTGATAAGATTGAAAAGAGAATCATAAAAATATGCAATCTTATAAAAAAATTGGGTAAAAAAATAGAAAAAAATTATTTTTATAAAAAAATATTTTGGCGGCTGGCGGGCTCGGGCTGGGGAACCCCAGTCCACCACCAGGGAAGAGGGTTGGCAGGCTAGCCCGCCCAGCCCACCAACCCGTGCGGGCCCGTATTCCCAACCCTATGCACACTGACCGAACAGTCAGATGGATAAAAAAACAGGACAAAGGAAAAGTAAATAGTTCCAAAGAAATTAAGAGTGACATCATAAGATGAAGCCCCAAAATATATGTGTGTGTGTGTGTGTGAATGTGTGTTGTGTGTTTGAATTGATCTTGATGATGTGTTTGGGAGCCTCTCCTTCGTTAATTTATTATATATTTAGGGGGAAATTAATGGTTTGTGGCTCCTTGTGTATGCTTTAAGAGGTATATCATTCAATTGGAGGGTAGTAGTGAAAATGGAGTGTGTGTATATATATGTAAAAGCATTGCATATGTTTCGCAGCTGAATAAGAAGTTTATGTTAATTCTAAATACAATAAATCAATAAATTTTATCTTTTTAATTATAATATTTTTCAAAATGTTCTATTAATTGAATATAGTAAGGGAATTTTTACCTAATAATAATTACAATGTACATAATTAAAGAGCATATTTAGAGAAAATCAGCACACCTTTATTATAAATTATTAATTTAATTAATGAATATCTATATATATCAAGGTTATCAAAACTGGATCGGGCAAGGCTGCAGGTTAAGGGTTAGCGGGTCAAATTGAAGTCAAATCAGGGGTCAGACTGGTGAAGAATAAAAAAATTAAAAAATAAATTTTAACGCACATTGACGAAATCAAACTATCCAAATTAAAAATTCCAAAAAACTAATTAGTAAATTCCATTATTAACAAAGTAATAATTACCAAATCAATCATATGCTTATAGCTTATCTATTGTCCAATATTATTTACGATTCCAAAATATTCATCCTAACAAAATATCAAAATATATATATATGTTAAGGGGTTCTATTTTTTTATTTTTTTAACTTTCAAATTTGAATTTTTAAAAAAATCATCATTTTTAAAAAATAATTAAAAAGATAAACAGATACAGACGCGACAATAGGCCTATGTAGGGGAAAATTATATTTCAGTTTTTTTAATTTAAAAAATATATTTTTTATTTAAAATAAAAAAGAAGAAAAAGTGTTAACCGAGTCAATCCCCAAATCGAGCGGGGTTGACTGAGTTACCTAGGTCACATCGGGTTGACTCAACCCGGGATCAAACGCACAATCGGATTGGACTGGATGCCGCTTTTTAGTTTAGTTCAGGTTTGATAAGCATGCTATATATTAGTTACCTATCTCCTATATATATATATATATAGGAAGGAATTGAGAAGGTATTAAATAGTAGCATGATAATAAACAATAAACATTAATTTTTATAGATAGTTGAGGTTATATAATATATGAGACATTTTATTAGAATATATGTTTGAGAGATTTACCCTCATTTCTCTTTTGAAATCTCTCCTTGCTAACACCGCGACTCGGGATATATGATGATTATGGAAACACAAGAGAATCACTATCCGAGTGTGTTTGACAAAGCTTTTGAACACCCCAAAAACACGTTCAACAGTGTTTTTCTGTAAAACGAGATAATCTCATTCACACATTTATCTCATAAATGGTAAAAGCACTTCTCCACGGCTTTCCCAAACAGACCATGTATAAGTTTTATATTTATAATCCATTCTATCTATAAGTAGTTTATATAAGAATAATTTAATTCAAAATATAAATTACTAGTAAAATAATTTTTGGCTTTATCCCCACAATTAATACTCATTTCTTCCAATTTAAAAACATTAAAAATAAAAATATTTCAATTTAAGACATATTAAATAATTTAACTGTCATTTCTTTATTTACATGAATTAGTCAACCAGAGGGAGTATATATGTATATTTCATTAATATTTTTTTGCCAACCATTAATATTACACTAAACAAGACTTACATTTAGTATATATGATCCAATTTATTAAGTCGTAATTAAGATCTTAATTGCAAAGTCGGTAGATCTTGATGTGCTCGGTCTGTTTACACATCACACACACACACATTTTTGTTCACTTCATCCATTATCTTTTTTAAAACTTGAATTAAATACGGATTAATTAATTCAAACTACAGAAATTAGCATTATGAGAAGCAGAACCACCTTGTATACACTCTTGTGATTTTATTTATAGGAATGAACAAGAAGGAATTTTTTTAGTCATATTTATAATTAAATTACTTAATCAAATTTTTTATATGAATTATTATTTTATCATTCATTTATTATTTTATTGATTTTTTTCATGGGATATAATAATGACTATTAATTAGAGATAAAATTATAAAGCTATCGAATTTTAAAGAAAATTTAATCAAATTTAAGGTTTTTTTTTCTTAGTCTGAGTAAAATATGCTAGAAGTAATTTATAATCCTTCAATTTTTGCTTGATACTTCTTTTTATGCTTTTTATATGTAATATTTTCTCTCATGAATTTAGTCCCATATAAAAGTAGATAAATAGTTAAATGCTTCCATAATTACATGTCAACCGTACTTTCTCTAATGAAAACATTTCAATTATCCTTATTTATTGATGTTATATTCCCTAAATTTCTTTTGAATATTAATCATCTCAATCAATAACTCATTATGATATATGTTTGTGAAACTTACAAGAGAAGACAGTTAGAACATTTTTATTGATGAGAAAATGGATGATGTGACACTCCCATAGTATTTAAGTATTTCTCTACAAAATAACAATTTTGCTTTTTTTAAAAACTTCATCATTTTTCCATTTTTATCCCCAATTAATTGTATATCATTCTCATCATTTTTTAATTCATTCTCTCTTGCAATTATCATCTTCGTAAATAATTGTATAATTCTCAACACATTCATTGATTTTAATTAATTTTAAATTCGACTTAAAAGTTGAAGTATAGGAAAGTTATAGGCTATAGCAAGCACCGAGTTATCTGAACATTATATGTGGACATGATTGGTCGGATATGGACCTTTGCGCCTGAGACTGAAATCATACAAGTTTCCATCCAGATTTAATTGCGCTTGAAAGTATATCTAATTACGCAACAAACGATGGATCCAATTTCAAAATTATTATAATTCACCTCAGCTTCACTTGTGCTTCTCTCCCATTAATTAATTCAAGTTTAATTTTCGGTCTTGAAAACTTGTATTTAGTTACATATGTTTCCCCTAATCATAATTGGTTTTGCTGAAGATCAATCAAGAGAGAAACAAGAAATTAAACACACAGAGAAGTGAATGGTGATGGGTAGAAAGAGAACACACAGAGCTCTTATGATAATAGATCTGCAGAAAATTAGTTTCTGACGAAAAGTGAAGAGATGTTGTGGGTGGGGGGGGGAGTAGGATAATTAAACAGATCAGTGGGGAGATATATATGTGTTTGTGTGTGTATGGTCATGGATATATATGGATATCAAGTACTAGAAAATCAGCAGGGATCGGAATTGAAATCGATAGAGTTATTGAAGTTGAAGCTAAGCAGAAGTACGAGTGTGAGTTTTGGCGGCGGAGGAAGGAGGAGGAAGGTCTTGCTGTTTGTTGGAGGCGTTGAGCTTATTCCACTGATCATTTCTCTCGTCCTGCTTCATCTGCTCCTCCCTACACTCCAAACTGCAAAATGCTGTGTCGCCTCTGTACATGTAGATGTCCCGGCCGGCTGCTAAAGGGCGGCAGCAGAGGCGGCAGGTAGTGAGGAAGTGAGGGGTAGTGTGGATGACGACGGTAGGCTCTTCCAGGCTTTTTGTGTTGCTGCTAAGCTCAGT
>JANTPZ010098186.1:0-23201 GCA_025593235.1 Vachellia pachyceras
CAGATGCTTCTGTGCGCCTCTTGTTTCGATCCGAGTTGGAACGATTCACAAGGAAGGGTCTCGTTTGTGCCCTACTGCCAATAGGTAATCTCATTTAAACTGCTGTGAAAATACACTTGTTAGTTGTTCCCCAATATCTTCGTCAAGGGGGAAATCATCTTTTGGATGTTATTGTAGATATTATGGCATTTGGTTTACACAACTCATTTGTACTGTGTTTTTGTTAGGAGGCAATTGTAAATCTTGAATGCATTTTGCCACCTGAAGCATTTATTAATTACCTTAGTTTATCGTTGTGTTACTATGATTTATTGTTTGATAGTTATATATTCCACGTTGTATGAACGTATTCAAAGTTTGAACTTGCTGCCATGTTTCCTCTTTAGTGCTATATCTACCTGCAGTTTGTAATGTGTTTCAACTATGCTTCATAAACCACGCAGGCTGCCAGGTTTATGATTATTCGTGGTCGTATAGTATTTTTCTGATGTTTTGCAGTAGCTAAAATATATAGATATACCTGTAAGTTAGTGTCTATGTATGATATTGTGTGTACTAAAGTATTATTTGAAAGCCTTGAACTCTTGCCCTTTCAGGCTCTTTCTGTGCTTCTGCGCTCCTTGTTGATAATTGAAGCATGTATTTGTATCATGTGCGCCTTTGTGTTATCTTTTGTCAAATTATGTGATGTGTGTGTTGGATCTCTATTGTTTGTTTTCTTTTGCAGCGATGTCCTTTTTTCTATCATATTTCCAGTCTTTTCAACAGTAGGGCTGTGACACCCCTTTTATCCCTTCTTAATTTTCATCTCTTCATCTCTCAAAGGAAGCCAGTAGTGATTTTGTGGCGATGTCCATTTTTTATCTTATTTCCAGTCTTTTCGACAGTAGGGCTTTGACACCCCTTTTATCCTTTCTTAATTTCATCTCTCAAAGGAACCCTGTAGTAAGATCATTGTTATAGCTTGTTCTAGAAAGAATGCGAGTTTTTAGTCCATTTATAACATTCAGCAATTGCTGTAAATATGCAAAATTGATCCATTATCAAATAGGTTTTGGATGTTAAAACCAATTTGTTTGCCATGCTTGACATTTTCTGATTATTTGCCTTCAATAGTTCTCATTTGATTTCTTCATGTTCATGTGGAAACCAGTGGTCCAGCAGCCACTAACACTTTCAAGTTTACAGCTTCTTCAATTTTTTATTTTTTATGTTTCTTCTACAAAATTTATTCCTTTAACATCATGCATTCTATTCGCAGTATATTTCTTTTTCTTGAAGCCGTTACTTCTTTTTTCATAACTGGCTTTCCTGCTATTGCATCAATGGATTTTTCTGCTTACATTTACATGTCTGGTCAAGCTCTTAGTAGCAATTATTATTTTTTTGATAAGGATCGAAGTAACAATTACAACTGCTATATGCGTATTAACACATCTCATATAGCAATTTGCTTCCATTACCTGAGATTGAATTGCTGGCTGCCATCTTTAATTTAATTGTACTCTTAACCTTACTGAAATGAATAGTTTGTTGGGTGATCAATAGAAATTGTAGGTGTCCATGGTTTAGATTATTAATGGTAATATGTTCATTCTTCCAAGTAAATATGTCTTTTGGCTTGTAGGTAACTGGGCGTTTTCTATTATGATCTCTGAATTAAGAAGAAGTAAAGGTAGTTCCAAGATCCTATATCATGCATATTATTGCTGTCTTGCTTTTCAGATCTTGAGGTTTGAGTTCTTATGTGGAAAAAAAAAATTAACTAACATCTTGTTAGTGTTCCACCTTTAATTTGCATTATACTTGTTATCTGCATATTTATACACTGTCTTTGTTATGTGTGTTGGTTTTTGAATGTTTTACTTTGGGTGATGGACATGTTATTTTTCTTTGATTGTCATTAACTTGGTTACTTATGCTAAGAATCTGTTTTATTTTTCAATGATGTTTAGAAGTTTTGCACGACCCTGCTGTAATAAGATACCATTAGTATTTGGCTGTGTTGATGTTCTATTTTTATTTGCGAAGCTGAGTATTATATATGCTGTATGTTGAGATGCTGTGGAACAATATCCCATTTATTTCAGTAAGTTCTGGGTTCAGGACTCCTCTCGTTTTGTTTATTATTGATGGAGTTTATATTTCATTTTTAAGCATGCATTTGTGTTCACTTGCCCAAGTTCATTTGTATAAAGCATATATACTAGTTTATTATAGGATAATTTTGGGGGTTTGTAGTATACTAGTGCATTAATATGAAGCACGTACGTTCATGGCTATAGACTGTGCTTGTTTACCCTTGCAGTCTTGCTAGATTTTAAGCATCAGAGGATATATTCAATGTGAAAGTAAATGCTAAATCACTTGTTTGAAAAATTTTGTTTGGTTCAAACTCCTAGAAGTTGTGTTCTTATATTAGTTGGACAGGGATTTTGTCGTTGGTTTACTGTTTGCTGATTCAATTTTATCCTTGGATTTTCGAAAGTTGTGACATGGCATCTCATGTTGATACTTTTTGTTTTTGTTTTCTACAAGTTCGTTAATGCAGTATCATTTTATCTTGAATTGTTTACAGGGGAAACTTGAGTCTTTTACTGCTGCCAAGTTCTGATCTTCGTCTCTCATTCATTGGAGATGATGGCAATGTAGAAAGGATGTTTACCCTAACCAAAAGATCTCATTGTGCTGCTGTTGTGATCGATGAAATCCCAGGAGACGGTTCTGGTCGTTCCTTCCTTGTAAGAGCACCAGATGGTAGAACCTTTTACTTCTGGTGCTCAGAGAAATCTAAACTGTTGGGAATTGAATTACTTGGAAAGGTAATTTGGGGTGCACTTTTTATTCATTCATTAAATTTTTCCTCTTGGCCCTCTTCAACTGTCTTCTTTTTGTTTGTATCCTTTTTTCTTTCTTGTAAGAGATTCAGACAAATATTACTATTCTGAATTGAAACTTCCCCCCTTAATTCAGTTGAAGGACTTGCTCAAGACGAAACCTTCTGTAGCAGATTTGAGTGGGATTTGCAAATCAAGGCTGGACTCTTTTGCTACTCAGCTTCGTGCTTTTCTTGTGGGATCATCAGTGGGCAGTATTCATGGAAGTGTGGCCTCTGCCTTAACACTGCCTGCAAATTCCCTGGTTCTCAATGCTTCTTTGTCCACATCAAAATATGCCAGGTCTCGACATAGTGGCAGTCAAGCAATGAGGGGGAATGCACTCTACCTTGGTAGTCTCAGTCCAAAGTCAAGTTCATTTAAAGAGGGTACCCCTAGAAACTTGTCTTCTTTTAGGATTGCAAGGGAGAAACTAAAACGTCGTTGTGACAGCCAACAGCTTGTGCTCGATGACTTGTCAAAGGATTCATTGAATACCTCAGATACTCCTTCAAGGCATACCGATCATGATAAACTTCCAGAAGTTGCAAAAGCATTTCCTCCTTCAAGTTTTCTTGGATCATTAGGAAATCTTACTGTCCCATCAAGCCTTGGTCAACAAGCAGAAGTCCCTCCTCTGGCTTCACCGTTCTTTGCCCCCCACTATTGTTGGTGCCCCCCTGGGGTTTCAACTCGGCCATCACCAGTGGTACCTTCAAAATTTCCGATCTCATCAATTGAACCTCATCCTCTTCCCTTGAATTCTTCCTTGTTCCCTAACGCCAAGCCTGGTAGCTTATTGGCACCAACACCACCCTTTAATCTAAGCACTTCTGTGGAATTCCCTCCATTCCTGCCTGATCCCTTGATTAGAATGTCTCTGCCAGCTTCTCAGCAGATTCCTACCTTCACACCTTTAATATGCGATCCAATCGTTCATGTCCCGGTTATTGATGTGTGCTCTTCAGGAGGTCAGGGCTATCTTGTAAGCGCTGGCCCTGCCATATCGAGTGCCATACCTCCATTGCATCCAAATCTTGTGAAGCCACTGATTTCTGAATCTGATTCTGTGGTGAAGGGTGCAAGAGAGACTCTACGTCTGCTAATGAGTGGTTCAGGCCAGACTAACAAGCAGGTTATGGATACTTTGCCTGCCGTTTTAACAAATGCGGATGAAAAACCAAGTATAATTGTGACCGGCAGCCGTGGTCTCTATGCTGGAACCCGAGATGTGGATGTGATTGCTAGCAGCATTGCAGCCATGGGTCTGGCCTCACTCTCTGGGGCATCCAGGGCAGAGAGCGATTCTGAGGATTGTGGCCCCTGTGGGATTTCGCAAGAACAAGTGAGAGATTCCGGTGGTGCAACCGGTAGTTAGTGCCTTATCCTATGGAGGGCATGCCTTTCTTTGATTCCAAGTTGATGTAACCCTCTCTTTTGTGTAGTCTTGTAGGTTTCCTTTTGCTCCTGTAAAATGTAGATATGTTTCTCCTCTTCCCTTTCGAAATGTAACTAACTAGTCATCTGTTTCCGTTGTCTAAAGAATATTTCTTTACTTAGGTTTGTAATATTCGAATATTGACTTGTGCGACATTATGCCGTCTCCTCAACTTGATTCAACCCTCAACAATTTTTATGATTATACGTATCAGAGCACCACTTTGATATAATCCTTGGTGTTTCGGGCTGATTGAAAATGGTTGTGTATTGACATGCCCATATATCAACTATCAGATTCTATCAGACAGACTATAATTTTCTTCGGTTGAGATATGCTTCTATGGAGTTTTATTGGGAAGAAAATGGAGGGGGAAGGAGAGAGACACCATTGGTCAAATTAAGAAAGGGGGTGAAGATCTGTGTTGTTCGTTTAAACTCCGAACTGCTTCCCTAATGTGTCCGGTTCGAGAAGTGAATTAATTATGCTCTCTTTTGGGTATTGTTTAGATGTATATTATACTGCAACGTTGACTGAAATTGGTTAAAGATGATAAAAATATTAAAAAAATTTGCTTTCTGAAAGATTTCCTTATTTATGGAAAATGTGGGTGGGAGAGAGAATAAATGGAAAAAAGAAATGAAAGATATACATGCAGTTAATTAAAAGTAAAAATGAAATTTGACCAAATTATGTCTCTGGCGTATTTTATATAGAAAGAGTAAATTGTATCTCATAAAAAGCAACTGAGCCAGCATATCATATTAAAAGGTTAGAGTACATTTTTACTCTGGAAATTTTTCTAAATGAACAATGTTATCCGAAAGCGTTTTTTGTGGCTCAACGTTATCCTGAAAGTGTTTTTTGTGGCTCAACGTTATCCTGAAATTTAAGAACATAGCAATATCATCCCGGAGTTAAAAAGGTTAATTTCCAAAGTTCATTTGAGTAAGTATCCCATGTGGCACTTTTAATTGGCACCACCTCAGCCTTTTACTGCATTTCACTGTGCTAAAACACCCAAATACCCTTCACTTCTCTTTCCTCCACCATGACCTTCATCCCTTTCCAAGAACCCAGCTCCTTCTCCGACACCAGCAATACCATACTCTCCACCATCGCCGGCGCCACTATCTCTTCATCTTTCTCCTCTCTGCGAGAAATATCTTAGTCAAACAACCCAGCTCATGGAAGGATGGTACAACCCGGCGTCACCCAGCTCCTTCTCCGACACCGTTTTTTTATTTCTCTGTGACCCAGATCTCCTCTGCGACAACCCAGATTCTCTACATCTTTCTGCAACAACCCGGATCTTCTCTGCCAAGAATCGTTGGCAGCAGAACCACATTTACCCCTTCCACTAGCGTCTTCCCCGTCTTTGATCCTCCATCGCTGTTATTGGTTGATGGTGATTGAGATCAAAATGGTGAATGGGTTTGTTTGGAATAAGATTTTCAAAAGTCATGCACCATTCAACGTATCTCTGTAAAACGAGATAATTTCCTCCACGTATTTATCAAAAGTAATTCTCTCCAAACGGCGAAATAGCGAAGAGGTCCACTACCATTTTACCAACCGCAGCCAAAAGCAAAGGTGCACGTCTTCATTCATCGCTGCAACAAGCAGCAAAAGGAGGAGCTGCAAAGGGAGATGTGTTCCAACCATTAATGCCAATTTTCGTGTTCTGAAGATGAAAAGTTTTGTCTCAGATTTTTCTTATTGATTAATTTTTGATTGATTGGATTATGGAGGTTGTTCTTGTTTTTTTTTTTAATTTCTAGGATGCTGTTGGTCTGGAGTTTGTTGATTTGCTTGTAATTTCAGAAGGGGCTATTGGAGAAGAAGGGGGGGGGGGGAGTGTGAAAGCCGAGGGGGAGAGGATTTTTATTCATTGGTTAATGGTGTTTTTGATATTTCCGTTTTTGCCCTCCACATTTGCCACGTCACTGCCATGTCGCATGCCAACTTTGCATTATTTAATCATTATTTCTCGTTTAAACGGTCAACGTCAATGAATGACAAAACTGCTACATTTTTTAACTTTCAAGTAATGACTCCTAGCCTTATTACCCTACTAAACAAAATATTTATTAGGAAAAACTATTACACGTGAATGTCTAAATCTAATTTGGGTGTTTTATATTTAATAAAAATAAAAACATTTTCTCAACTACTATTTTTTTAAAAAATAATTTTTATTTAAAAAATTCAAACCTCTATTTGTTCATATCACATCTGGATGGTTAGAATCTGATTAGTCATCTCTGTTAAACATTAAATGTTTAGCAGTTAATAAGATCACACTTTTTTTAACAAAAAGTTTGCTGGATAAAATTGCACATTTGAGAAAACTTTTACGGTAAAGATGTACTTTAGCCCCATATCAAAAGATTAGAACTGGTATTAAACATGAAAGTTTTTATTTACATTGGATGGATGAGATAAAACAGATGACTTTAATAAAGGCTCGGTGAGTTTAAAGGAATCCTAGAAGAATGATGATTATAATGTTGAATGTAATTAATAAAGCATTGTGGGGCGATATGAACACCAATGATTGTGTAATACAAACAAACTGTCGCTAACTACCAGAGCACCGCCTTCACTGCAAATCAAATTTTTGATAAAAAGGACCAACTTATTGAAACTTAAAAGATACATAGGATCATGAGCTTCCTATGGGATCGATGCGAAATATTTAAGCCCTGCGACAATTGAAACAGAACAAACATACTGATGAGATGAAAGTGGCTTGTGTATAAACAAAACGGTGGGGATACTATATTAATTCACTGTGGATGGTTGATGGAGCCAGCTGGGAAAGTTAATGGGTCGGCATGATGATTGAGGAAGAAGCATTATGGGTGTGCTGTTTGTTTGGATAGTCCGTTGGGAGAACAGATACAGATTCCGACGTAAATATGTGAGAGGAATTTTATCTCGGTAAGCGTAGGAATGGATTTTGGTTGCTCAAACGGGCTAACCAAACAAGTCTATTCTCCACATATTTCAATAACGATTCTAACCTTGTTCCGTCACACATGAGATAAGTCCCTTTCACTTGATCATATTTGCCTCTTGAGAAGCAATTAATAATGTGACTATTGAATCTAATTTATTCAACCCCAGATAGTGAGAATTTGGGTCCCATCACATGGAATTCTAAAATGGCTTTTAATGTTGTCTCAAAAGTTAACGGGCTTGATTGGGAAGTCCGTTGGGAGAACGATCACAGATTCTGAGATAAATATGTGAAAGGAATTTTATCATGGTAAGCGCAGGAATAGATTTTGAGGAGGCCGTTATGTCTTAAAAACTAAGAAAATACACTTCCACACGCCCAAGAAGCCAAGAAATAAAGATGAAAAATGATTAATGTAGTTACAATTTTAGTAAAATAACAGTTCCTTTAAACTCAAACCATAGATACCATTGGAAGTATTCATTGTCTTGATAGTACTCAAATTCTTGTTCAACTAAAAACTCTTATGTTTAGTTTCACGCCATCTGGTTTTCTTAAGCCTCTTCTCAATGTCAATAATATTGAACTCAATGGGTTTCTTTTTTGAATTATTTGGTTATCACCTTAGATACCATAGACTACCTTTAACATTTAGTTTAAGAATCACTTGACTTTTGTTGAAAATATTGATAAATCTAAATACATCAATTTGAAGTATTTATATTTATTATTTTTTAAATTAATCCACTCGATTTATAAACTAATGTAATTTAATAGTATATATAAATAATTTTAAATAATGTATTTAGCTTTTTTGATTTCATTTAACAGAAGTAAATTTATTAAAGACTATGTGCTTGTTTGGAAACACTTAACTCTCACATAAAAGTATGTTTAATAGTGTTTCTCCGTAAAGCGAGACAGTTTCCTCCATATATTTACCTCGGCTTATGTAAAAGTTACTTCTCTACCGCTTTCCCAAACGGACCCTATATTGACTCATGCATCTTGAGAGCATTGCGCAATGTAAGATTGATGAGGAAATATAGAAGTGAAAAATACTCATCAATGTAATGTTTTAAAAGTTTGAATAGAAAATGGTACTGAGATGTTACCTTCTGATAAGTCCTCCATTTTATTTCAAAATCAAATTATATTCTCAAACCTTTTTTACTTTCACTCATCCTGTACTTCCAACAGAACAATCATTTTTAGGGTAATATTTAGAACAGTGATGGATTTACCGTTTTTACTGTGATAAAGATATTTTAAAATCAGTTTGTGTGACAATCTAAGAATCAAGAATGTGTTCGATGCTCCAAGCAAGAGGAAAGGTACACTTTTTCAAATTAAGTGTAAGTTTAGTAAAATGGTTATATATATATATATATATATATAAAAAGGGATTCACTTAATAATAAACTTTCTTGGACTTTGAGGTGTTAACTAATGGGCCAGTAGATCAGACTATTGGGCTTAGGATTGGCTTGCTCACATTTCGAAGTTTTAGGGTAAAAAGCATCCTTCTCAGTGAGAGGTTGAAAACTTGATCATGCATGTAGGCAGGTTCGAGCTGTTAGTGATTGCCCTTATAATTAAAAGGTGGTGGCTCAGAGGTGGTGATGTGTTTTCTGGTTTCTCTTCTTCTGAACAGAATCTTGGTTCACTTGGATTGATTCGCTGGAATGACTTCTACCTCTTCAAGCGAAGTATGATGATGATAGAGAATTGTTTGAGATAATTTGATCACGTACAGAGAATATCATTAGATGTATTGATGAGAGAGAGTATATCATGCAGTTAAGAGTCATCTGTGAATGAGTAGAGTAAAATTAGAGAGTGCACTCAGCGTGTTTGGCGAGCAATTTCTCCCGATCAGTAGTTTATTAAAAAAATGTGGCTGTGGATAGATATAGGTGAATGAAATCGTAAGGTTCATGTAGCTGATCTCATGTAATGAGATAAGGTTTGTGGTTGTTGATGAGAGTAGAGTTTAATGGAATGAGGGTGTGTGTGTGGAAACATGAAATCAACAAAACCCTGAATCTAAAAACAAAGTGACATGTACGGAGGATGATGAGGCAAAGCAAAACAAGAGGAGTCAGAGCCCACCCATCATCTCCACCCACCCACTCTTTCATCTTCCTCCATTATTGCCAACAGCAAATGCCCCCATCCTTCGCAATCCTTATCTCTTAACCCTATGGATTCTCATTACTTACTTACTTACTTACTTACCCTCTCTCTCCTCCTTCACAACACTTGATTTCTGGTATTCTTCGCAATCGGTGTTGAATCTTCTCCTTCGTTCTTCCCATTGTCATTATCCATGTCAAATTTAGAGTACTCATCATACTTGGGATTCCACTTAGAGAACGATTTTATGGATTTAAGATAAGTATGTGAGAAGAGTCTTATCTCGATTACGTGTGATGTGATTGGAAATCACTGTAGCCAACATTGATGATAAAGACTAAAAGCAGACCAATTGATTCCAAGTTCCAAATGATCATAGAATTTTTTAAATGTCACTGCTTTTAGTGAATACTTTGAAAGTTAGAACATTATATTTAAAGATCCTTGCATCAAAATTTAATAGTGCTTGCATTATAGAATTCCTCCCTCCCTTAGTTACTGTGATGAAGTTGCTTCAAGCTCGGCCTTGAGTTGAGAGAATGATGCTTTTGAAAAGTATGGCCTTTATTCTAAATCAAATTGAAGCTCCTCCCCTGATCAGTGGTATTGCGTTCTAAATTAAGTATACAAAATATGTTATAAAGTCATCCACCCAGTTTTTTTTTCCAATGTGGTGGGTGGTGATAGGATGGGTTGCACAACATCTTAGATTCACTTAATTAATAATTAGTGCATCTTTTGGCTTTTGCGTCGATAAAAAAAATTAAAGGAAAAAAGATTAGGAAGGAAGCCGGAAGCCAATGTTAGTGTCTTTTTGTTAAATTGATAAATGAAAACGATCGAGGTTTTTGACTGTAAGGTCTTGAATCAGGATTCAGATATGGATTTGTATGAACATGTTGGAAGGTTTATGAAATACTTTTCTCTCTAAATTTTAGAACATTAAAGTCTTTTAATCAAATAAAGTTGTTAACTAAAAAACTTTTCACATATTTTTTCTAAATTCTATATATTTATGTTCATACAGTAAGAAATAAATAATTTTTCTTTGAAATATCAGGCAATGAGACCATAAATTATATACGGATAAAATTCATTTCATCGCCTTAGCACTGTGCATGGTTTAGGCCATGGACAATTTAGAGACCACAGCTTGGCCAGCCAAGAACCAAAAGAGAACACACAGAAACAAAAGCCGGCAGACAGAAAATGACACAAGTTGCAGAAATTTAATATTGACAAGAACTTGAATTTTTATGCTAATTTATAATATTTTTAATCCTCCCACAAGGATTTATCTTCCATAGCTCTGGTTGCAGTTTGGCCTACAGGTGCAAACTACTTTGTTAACGTTATTTACAATACAATTAGTAAAATTGTAAAATGAACTTTATTTTGATTTGTATGAGCATAATTACTTAATGTTCATACAAATAGGGCATTTATCTGCTAAGTCCTCCAATCGACCTGATAATCACCTACTAGGAAGATAAAAATTACTTTGTGTCTGTTTAGATTAGTGGTGTAAAACCATTTTTTAACTTGAGTTATAATTTATAAGGTAAGTATGTGAGATTGGTTTTATCCCGATTTATATAAATATATTTTTATAACGTTAAGACAAATAAACTATGAACATACATTGGGCTTTACTGTTTGTCATCTGTTACTTTTGACAAATAGATTAAAGTATATATGCATTTTACTTCTGGAAAAAAAAAATATGTATTTTACTATTTTGGGTTGATTATTACTGGAGAGATTCTTTGTTTATCAGACAACAAATATATTCTCCATATTATATTCAAACGTAAGTTGGCCAATGGATACGATGGGGTTTGAATCTCTATTGGCTGCGTTTGGTATTCCGTTAGGAATACCGTTTTGGCTCCCAAAATCCATTCTCACGCAAGCCGAGACAAAATTCCTCTCACATAAAGTACCTCGGAATCTGTGTCCGTTTTCTCAACGGGTTTCCAAACGAAGCCATTATGCAGACTAACTTAATAAGTATATGGCTAAAGTATACTTTTAGTCCTTTATATTTGCGTCAGGTTTCATTTTGATCCTTTAAGTTCAAAAATACACTCTCAGTCCTTCAAACTTAACGCCGTTAGTTTTGTTTAACGAAAATTGCTAACTCATCAAATTTAATTGATAACTGTACAATAAAGCGTTGATAAAACATGCTCACATTTTAATTTTAATTTAATAATATAATAAATTTGATATTATAAATTGTGTAAAATAAAAAAGATTTAAAATAACAGTGTTAAGTTTGATGAGTCAGCAATTTCCGTTAGGAGAAACTAATGGCGTTAAGTTTGAGGGACTGAAAGTGTACTTTTCAAACATAAAGGACTAAAATGGAACTTGACGCAAACATAAAGGACTAAAATTATACTTTAACCTAAATATTTTAATTAAAAGTGACAATCCCAAAACTAATGCCGAATTATTCTTCCCTAATTGGTCTTGACTCTCGAGTTGTAGTGGTTTGGCCTAGTGGCAAATCACTGTAATATCCCTTTATTCTTATCATATCCAAAGTTGTTTACATTATTTTAAAGAGATATTTGTTCATATTTGAATTCGTAAATTACATATTGAGAAACGAAAGCAAAAAATTTAATCAAACTTTAAATAGGACGCATCTTAAGAAGACTGTAATCAATGCCTCATTTAATAATTTATAATAAAAATATTCATTTCTTATAAAGAGGGTCTTGCAACAAGAACAAAACAGAACATAATTTTTTGAAAAATTAACCAGAGGTCCCAAACAACAGAATTAACTATGAAATGGTCTCAAAGATTTATAAAATTACCATAAGGTCTTAGGAGTAGCTACTGAAGTTGTCATTAACAACATTACTAATCTTTATTAACAACCTCAGCAGCTACTTTTGGGACCTTATAGTAATTTTGTGAATCTTTATGATCATTTTGTAGTTAATTCTGTTGCTTGGGATCTCCAGGTAATTTTCCCTAATTTTTTCTTCCCTTACAATGTATGTTTGATTTTTAGAATATTTTACCAGTTAGAATTTATTCATCCCACTATGCCACTTAGATCGAATAGTTCAAAAAGAGAGCTTACGAAAATATTAGAAGCGTATTAGGTGCTTGAGCACCTAATAATTAAGATTTAATCTGTGCAAATGTACAGTACATGGAGAGTTTTGAAACAAAAAAAAAACACTAATCATTGATTGCGTATATTATTCATTAAGAAAACTCCAAAGGACACACATTATAAAAAGCTAATATATATGTTGTGGTTTTCAAATTACGTTATCTTCTAGATGATTGTTTGACCAAAAAAAACATACATTTTGACGGAATCTTACATAAAATGAGTTTAGATTGATAGACATTTATGTAGTTACCGTGTTAATTAATCTTTGTTCTGAGATTTCAATTCATTAAAAGGATTTATACACTCAAATTGAGAAAAACTCTTTTCATATGTTTATATCTTAAACTTTAGGGATTACTTAAAATAAGTTAATTCTAACACTTACTTAATTCCACATGCCATGGCTTTTCTTCAATGTCATTAATTATTCCTTTAGTTTTATTTATAAGTTATTTCAATTTCAACACGTTTAACATAGACCAATAAAAATCTTAATTCGCATTAACTCTGCATTAAAATTTTACATATGATAAATGAAGGGTAAATTTATACATTCACATAAAAATTTAATAAGATGATTACTAAATAAGACTGGGTAAAACATTCTCTGTATACCCTGTGAATAGGATCAAATAAGTAAAGTAACTTGGTAAATAGAAATATAACTCATTGAACTTAATTATGCTAATTTCATCATTTTTAAATTAAATGGAGTGGAATTTAATAGAAAAAGAAATGGAATAAAAAGTTAATTTTTTTTTGGATACGATGTCTCTCAAGAATCAAATTCAATTTTGTGTATTCTTAAAAACTCCTACCGGTAAATACTCATAATTTTATTTTTAAATTTGTGCTGTTCAAGTGATAAATTGAGGCAAGCATAATTCGATCAGTAAATTTATGGCTAGTAGTTTGATTAGTAAATTTGCACTATACAAGAGGTGAATATAGAATATTGAAAATAAATTACTTCTGAAATTTGGTCATTAAAAATCAGTTTTTGCGATATCCTTTTGGTCCGTGTGTTAACTATAAATTGACTGCCTCCAGAAGATTATGGAAGGAAAGGAAAAATTAGCGGTTCATATTTAACTCAAAATGTTGAAGTAGTTGTTCGGATTAGCTACAAAATGTTGGTCCAGTAAAAAACTCCCATATTTCCTTCTAGACCATTTTCGTGCTTTCATTTCAGACGCATTCCTCCCTTTGTCTCATTTGATACGCTGGTATTGATTTTGATGGAAATAGAGATGGAGATGGAGATGAAAATGAGGGTAGATATGGAGATGTAAATACATATAAATATAGAAAAGAAATAAGAGGTCAAAAAATCAATTCCATAGAATTGAATACAATTTCATGGGTTACATCATGGAAATCATTTTTACCCATTTTGAATTTCATTTCCATTTTCAATTCCACCCCAATTCCACCATACCAAATGTAGGAAATGAATTCCATTTCCAATTCTACTTTCCAATTCCATCGTACCAGGCATTTCTTTTCTATTTCTTCTCTCCCTTCATCCTGCAAAAAGTCTTCAGACTCATCAAGTCCGTACAGGAGGAAGTTCAGGGAGCTTCGACGGCTTTCATCAAGGGAATGGAGATACTATCCGCCAAAGAGTCACTTCTTCTCGACGTGAGATCAACTTCTCCATTCCCGCGCTTTTGACGTGAGTTTGCCTCGCCCTTTGATCCTCGTACGAAGCATATGGAGACTCCATAGGAACAGCCCTTCATCTTCTTTGTCACTAGATCAGCAAGGTATTGCAGGAAAAAATAGAGAAGAAAAAGAGGAAGGGGGCTGGTAGGTATATGAGACTTCGAGTTGAGAGGCGATAGGAGGTGTATGTACTCTGTACGGCAAGAGAGTTGAATGAGACTTATGGACTGAACTTGCATTTGGGTTTTATAGGCTATTATTTAAAAAAATTTCAATCGGATTAGACCAAACCACTTAGTCTATGCACTCGATCCCATATCCAATCCAACCCGAAAATACCAATCCAGTCCAGTTGGTCTGGTTGTACTCTAGGCCAGATTTTCCCATATCGAGTTGGGTTTGCTTGGGTCAGCCGGGGTCAGATCGGACCATTGAGGTTTTTAAACAGCCCTAAGTGCTTATGTGCAAGGGATGGTTTCAGGCCTATTTATATTATTGATGAAAGCTATATTTCCAACATTATTTAAGATGTATGAGGTAAATATATAAAAACAGTTTTATCTCAACTTTTTTTTTTTTTTGCCAAAGTTATCTCAACATACTTGAATGTAATTTTGGCAAATAGACATGGAGAAAGTAGGAATGTAGGATCACCTGTAAATGCCAATAAGAGCGCACGTACATTGCTTTATATTTAGCTTCACGTTGAAACCATTAAAACTGTAATTTTGATGGGAAAACGATGGATGTTGTTGTAAATATTCCATGTGAATATCTAAAACCCCCAAACTTCAGAAATCCCTCATGCTTAATACATACGGTTAATACATGTAACTATATATGTTTATACTTAATGGCTGGTGGTGGTCATAAACCTTATAACTATACATATGGTTATTACTTAACTAGATTTCATAAACCTTATAACCTCCCAATGAATGATTTGTGACGAGCTTCATACATATGGTTAATGCCATTGCCTTTATTTCTTTGTAACTATATGTTTATACTTAATGGTTGGTGGTCTATAACTAGAGGCAGTAAGGAATTGGTACATAAAATAACAATAGAATGAGAAACTCTCATTTGCTCTCTTTTCCAATTTCTTGTCTTGATATGCTTTATATAATATAACTTTTCCATTTTATATCAGATATAATGGTTTTGAATACATAAAACCAATCATATTATTAGTAATTATCATCACTACGGTCCTTATTCTAAGGTACATTCTAAAAGGAATTGATATAAGTATAGATAACCTTTCAAAAGTGTCATTTATTATGACATTTTTGGAATTGATGAGATTTTGAAAAGTTTTCCTTATTATAATTTCAAAGAAAATCTCATTTATGATGATTGCTTCCAATATTAAGAAGAGTCATCAAGGAATAAAAATAAAATAATAATATACTCATTAAGATACGTAGGCTTTAAAATCTCATCTTCAGTTAAGTCCAACTTTGTAAACATATAAATTTTCCTCCTTATTTTTTATTTTCTCTTTGTAAATATATAGTATTTGCTTTTGTTTTTTTGGTAATTGTAGTTAACTTAAGGTAACCATTATAACGAACAGTGAACAGGTGTTGTGGGGTATCTAACACTTTCCCCACACACAATTGACTCCCAAACCTTAGTTGATTTTCGTATATCACTTTGTTTTTAAGTTTCCAAAATCTTTTGAAAATTTTGATGGTGGCTGGTGCCTCCTTTTTTTTCCCTTCCCTCAAAGGAAAATCGAAATTCTGGCGTTAAATTACACATCAGTTGGGTGTCAATTATATTTTTCAACCCTACCATTTAAAATCTAATTAATTGCAACTTGCATAATATTCTTAATATGGCTAAATTGGAATTTTTTTTTTCCGATTACTAGACAAAGTCAATAACTTAACCACATTTTCTTTAGCTTTGAGATGATTAGAGGTGATTTAATAAATATCGGGTGATATATTGCCAAGTGGTTAATGTTGTTAGGCAAAATGATAGGGAAGCGATAAAGCTTAAAAAGTGATCTAGTGTTTGACTTTGTGTACATGTATATATGAGCTTGAGTACGTAGGGGGTTAATCAAGATTGGAGAACCAATCAAATTTAGCTGAGGAACACCAAAAATCTGAGCCTTGGGAGAGTGACAGCTTAATTAATGATAATCCACTTTTTATTCCATTTTAATCCTTCTCTATTCCCTCTCCACTCGATCAAACATTACTATTAACATAATCAACTTGGGTTGTGTGTATGTGTACCTCTTGTGTGTGTGCGCGCGTGTGTGGAGGGAGAAGATTACATCAATTAAACTATATACTATTTTCAATTCTTAATATAAGTGACAATTGGTATTTTTAAGGAAGATTAATTAAGTTAATTAATTGATATATTCATTATTTTTATCTAAATTAATTTGCCTAACTTATAAATTGATATATAATATAATGATATATATAAATATTTTAAAATATATATTAAGTAATTTAATTAGTTATTTTAATGGTAAAAAATTAATTGATTCTTGGTATAATAATATTGATGGCGGCTCGTAATCACCAATTAGAGTAGACAATACAGTGCCTATATACAATGGGTGGTCTAGCTAGCTAGCTAGCTATCCCGGGAGGTACCACACACACACTTAGCTTTTAATCATTTTCAAGCATCACTTTTGGGGTTTAAAGACATCGACCCTATTTGTTTTAATTTTAAGAAATCATATTCGATCTCATAAATTCAAAAATTACGTTAAAAAAAAGTAGTTTTCAATTCTCTTCTAAACATACAGTTCATAAAAAATATCTATAATCAAATGATATATGGCTTTCCGGATGAGTTATACAAGCATTTGGTTAATGATTCGTTCGAGTATTAGTGTGTATATCGATAGATACACAAAACCTTCTTTGATACATTTTGATTAACATAATCATCGTATAAACGTTAAAAACCTTCGCACGAATCAAGTTCTTCTAATGGTGCAATGAGAGAAACATACAGAATCTAAAATTTATATGTTAAAGATCAGCCGTTTTTCTATTAACTACGAATCAAAATTTACAACTGCATGGCTAGCTTTACCACAAGAACATAATCTATCTTACCCTAAGTATTTTTATGCCTTAGGAAACAAAATATATGTGATATAGCGTATAATTATTTTAAATAAGTAAAATCAAACAAGTATGCAGCGTGCAACCTTATCACGCGTATGTATCAAAGTGTAAAAAATTGGATCATTATTAAACTAGTTAAGATAGTATGTTAACTGTCAATAGATTAGATTGAGGTTAATCCGAAGTCAAACCGACGGTGGTTTTAAAAAAGATATTTTGAACAAAAAATTAATATTTAATCATAAAAGTATTTTAATAAAATTAACATTTAGAAAATATCATTAACTGATATGTATATTATATATTATAATTTCCTCTTTCTTCCGTTTTTTATTGTATATCTTTGTTTGACTTTTCCCCCCAATAAAATAAACCCGTCTAGACATCATGCTTATATAATATATAAACTAAAGTCACATTCACAAATCAATAATCATGAAGATTATGCTACTCATTTTAGACTATATATTGGAAAACAAAGGAAGTTACTTATTAAAAAAATGGTATATATATTTAGTTGGGTTAAGAACGTAACCTTGGTTATTATTCATACCACTTGCTTGCCCTGTCACCACCAGATAAGCTCAAGTGTCTAAGGATGAAATATTTTAATTTGAGTATTTTTTAAATAGAACAAATTCATAAAGAACATTTTATTGGGACTCACACGCATCCCTACGTTTGTCAAAAAAAGATAAATATTCAATTTATATAATTTTTTTTATCTTTATGTGTGGCAGTGTGTCTAGTTATTAGGAGAGAACTACTCATGATGGGAGTAAGAATATCAATCCGAGAAAAATAATTTGGTTGTTATAAACTTGTTAGCATTCATCTACTGTAAGACACATATGTATACTCTAAGAAAAATGTCACTTAACGATGTAAAAATCTATTGTTAAATGACTATTTTTCATCAGAAAATTTTCACTCAGCCACTGCAAATATTAACAACCCCCGTTTTACTGACGGAAAATATTCATTTAGCGACGGATTTTTCATCGTTAAATGACATCCTTCTATTGTAGATTTTGGCCTCACCATTATTCATTAACATTTATTTGTAAATTTTGGTACTTAATTGGTATTGATTTTTAGTGTATTTATTTATAACTTTAAGGTCCTTTTGTAATCTTCTCAATCATTTTTGTCAAAACAATAATTGTTTAACAAATGGTCCATGTTGTAACCATTTTTATCGATTAGATACAAGATTGGCCCACTTGATGGATTTTATTATCCAGTGCTAAGAGGAAAAAAATCCATTAACCCTACATCCAAAAGATATATATACATATATGACTATTGACTTTTTTTTATAATTAAGAGGATAAATTTTCTCTCTTTAAATACGTTTATAATTAATATAGTTTGTTTAATCAGTGTCCTTTTCAAGGCAAGCCCAACAGAATTTTTATTATTTATATCCGCTTGATAATGAACATATCACATCAACGGGAAGGTCCTGCCGTTCAAATTAAATTTGTTTATATCATATGTATAAATATACGAATCAATTATTATTTTTAGATTAATAAGTTAACTATAGTATTTATAATTATTTATTTTTGTGTATTATTAAATCACATATCATATTATAATTCAAAAAAAATTAATTTAAAAAAATGGTAAATATAAAATCCTTAAAATAATGCATTTAATTCTTTTTACTTATCTAAAAAAATTAACTGTTTTTGTATCAAGAACAAACGGTAACATTTCCTGGGTGGTAAAACTCCTTCCACACAAGGGGGATCAGTTAGTGTGGGCGTGTTGGGGTTCTTTGGCACACATGTGGTTTTTAAATTATTGAGTTAAAAAGATAAGTTAATGATATTTTTATGCTCTTAAAGGGAACAAACCAATTTATTTAATTTTTTTTCAGGAGAGTTAAAGAAAGTATTTGGAGTTGAAGTAGTTGGATGTGAAGCTTTTGCTGCAATAACAATGGAAGCTTATGTTTCGATGTTAGCTAGGAAGTCAGTGAGAGGACGAACAAACAGCAGGCATGGCGGCCCCTACTCCCATGCATATAGAACCCCTTCACCCATCAATTATGTGCTTGATTGGGCATGGAGAATGTAAGTTGAGATAAAATCATCTTAAAATTCATAAAAACCATTTTAAAATCCGTAAAACTATCTAGAAATGTGTAAATTCCTTTTTTCCAACGGAACTCCTTCCTCTCAATGGAGTTCCCAAACATACACTATTTCGTGTGTTTGGAAATCTATTTGATGAATGGGGTTACAATTTCAAAATAATTTTACAGATTTTAAAATTTTTTTATTTTGATTTATATACACAGTTATAAAAATTTGTTTCTCAAGCATGCACTTGTTAGGATGAAGGATGATTCAAAAATAGAAAATCTCAAACAATTATTCTCCCAAATTAATTAGGTTCCAACAAAATATCCAATTATCCTCCTCGTTAGATTTTCAACGCTGTAAGTGAATTCTTTAATAATGAAATTGATTGGTGAAATTTCAACTCTCAAGCTTAAGAAAGAAGAAAAAAAAGGAAATGAGGATTTATAGTGAGAATTTCTATTTTACTTGAAATAAAAAAAAATCATAAAATCCCCCTACGCCTTACCTGTACACTAATACCAAATGGTGCAAATATCACTTTCCCAACAACGATGACGTTTTTCATCGACTTGGCAAGCACACTGCAAGTTTTGTCGTTTATAGCTCTGTCCCTACCGCCTTATTCTCTTTCGGTTTTGTAATTTGTTGGCTTATTTATTTATTTAAAATTGGAAAAAAATATATGACTCTTCCATTCCAAAATCTTTTTGCATTCAGCACAATTTATCCCCACAGTAGGATCTAGAAAATGCAAGGAACTAAAATAAATAGTAAACCCACGATAAACTTACAATATCAATTATTCTATTTCATTACAATAATTATTCTAAATGACTTTTTGAGGAGATTAACGATACTGACTAATTCATTTATTTATCATTTCCTCTAAATTAATTTTTTTATTTAGAAACAGATGCACAATCTAAAGATACACATTAATTTCATGAATCATTTAAAAAAAATCGGCTATTGTATGGAAGACCATAAGTGATTATAGATCCTATTAAATTCATACACATAACCGAAAAGAGAACAAAATATAATTTTATGAACCAAAAATATTTTGAATTTTATTTAAATCAGTCAATTTTACTGCATCTCCCAAAATTTTACCATATGTTTCTGCATAAATGCCCAGTTTCACATTCTAATAAAAGGAAACTTTGGATCTTATTTGAGTTGGAGCTTGGGGCAAGCTGCTGAGATTGTGCTACTATTTTGGAATAACATTTGGAAAAGTTAAATATATGTTAACAACATTTTTCTTCAAGATAATTTTTCACACATTTACCTCATAAATAATAAAAACGCCTTTATATCGTGATCCTAAACGGTCCTATTTCCCTTGTTAGTTGAATTATTTATTTATTAAGGGGTTGAAAAACTCCTACTTACAAAATTATGAATTTGAATAGAGCTATTTACCTTATGTGCCTAAATAAAATCATGCAGATACCAACACCTGTTATGTATAAATTCTCTCTTATTAGTAAAAAGTCTCTATGATTTTAATTTTGATTGCAATTCACAACAGGGATCAAGATATTATTCACATATAAGGCTGGGAGAGTGCTGGATGGATACACGAACTAAGAGTAGAAAAGTTTTGATTTTTGCAAATTCAATTAATAAGAAATGAAGAGGAAAGAAAGGGACATCCAAATGCATACTGATATGTGACATCATCCTCCATCTCCTCTCCCTCCCTCCCTCCCCTCTCTCTCTACACACACAGTGACTGGCACAGTAATATCCAGTCTTGCATCCTCCACCTCCGCCTTTTTGTGGTTTTTTGAGGCTCTTATTATGTAAGAACCCCATTAGGGTCCGATCCCCAATTCTCGTTCCTTTCTTTCAAACCGTTTCAACTGTCGCCGTCCGATTCTTCCCCTCCCCTCCCAATCTCAGCCGTCCCCGCCTCCCTCCCTATCTCTCATCATGACTTCACTACACTCACACCTCCCTCCTGTTCCTCCTCTCTTCCACTGGTCGGGTCTCCGATTCGTTCCCAATCCTATTGGCTCGTCTTCCGTGCAAAAGTCGCTGCTTGATTGATTGCTTTTCAGTTCCTTCTCATCTTCCTCTGCTTTCTCCCTGCTTCCCACTGCCATCCATGTGGCTCTACCACAACGTCATCTGTTTTTGCGGCTCTCAGCTTGCTGTATGTGCTTTCCATGCTGCTTTTACTACATTCCTGTTTTGGTTTTTCTGCTCTTTGGTTTAATTCATTTTTCTAATTTTAATTTTTCAAGGTTTCAAACCGATCTGCGTCAGGGAGCTGAGACATTCGAATTCGGGTCTGGAATTCTGTTTCTTGAGTTCCGAGCTGTCGAAGTTATTGGCCTATGTAAGTTGTCTTACTTCGTTCCGCTTTTCACTTGTCCGAACTTTTCAATGGCTATGGACGATCGAAACTTGAGGAGAATGAGCACCGGGTTAACAGATGTGGTCCTGGAACGTGTTATGGCTTTTATTCACGACCCCAAAGATCGTGATGCGGTCTCTCAAGTTTGCTGGCAGTGGTACGATATGGACTGCTTGACTCGAAAGCATGTGACGATTGCTCTCTGCTACACGATCACCCCGGACCGACTCCGGCGGAGATTTCCTTACCTCGAGTCGCTGAAGCTGAAAGGGAAACCGAGGGCGGCGATGTTCAATTTGATTCCGGAGGATTGGGGAGGATATGTGGGGCCTTGGGTTAAAGAGATTGCGAAATATTTCGATTGTTTGAAGTCGCTTCATTTCCGTCGAATGATTGTTTTGGATTCCGATCTTGAGCTTCTTGCTCGGTCACGGGGACACGTGCTTCAAGCTCTTAAACTCGACAAGTGTTCTGGTTTTTCCACGGATGGCCTTTACCATATCGGCCGGTCCTGCAGGTAAATACTGCCTGCGCTCTCTTGAATAATGGTTGAGGATTTTCTTTTCGAATTTCGTGATTTGTTCGCGTAGAATCTGAAGGCTTATCATTAGTATTTGCTGGATTTTCCTTTTCTTTTGCTTGGTTTAATTCAATTTGTTTATTTGAAATATATGTGTGTGTGGCGCGATCTTTGGGGATGCAATACATGTATCAGTTTAATAATAATTATTAGAAAAAAACTGAAGGGTCAAGTTACTCAATTTCATTTCAGTCTGCAATTCCTTAACACATGGGTGAGTTTGGTTTCTTTGCAAAAGCATTTCTTTTCTTCTACTGGGCGCTAATACAATTTGTCATCAAGTTGGATAGCGTATTTCCTACATCCATCTTTTGATTCCAAACTGAGATGATATTTTGGTTCTCACTCTACGTATTCTCAATGTTTAATTAGCAATGCCAACCCTCCTTGTTCTTTTGCAAATCAATCCTCTGTTCTGTTACGAGTATGCGGTGGCTCAAATTGGGTCTTAAGAATTCAGAAGCATTCTTTTGTATCCCCTCTATAAGAAAACGTGCCCCCTTCGATCAAATTTTCTGCTTTTTGGTGAGCACCCTGGTTGTTTTTTTAGTGCACCCTGTGGCATGCATGATTGGCTCATTTGATGCTGCGAGAAATTGCTAAGCGATGGAAGCTACTTCATCGGTCTCTGAAGAAGACAGAACGCACATCTATATACTTGAAAGGATAATCAGTATTTTTGACACCGGTTTGGGCATAATTATAATTCACGAGTGATGACTTGTAAACGTGGGTTGAACTATGGAACAATTTGCAACATTTTCTCTTCAGCTGTTACTATTAAGATTATCAAACAGGTGCCTTTCGCCTTTGACTGCCTTGATCGGACTTTGGTTG